>PVLC010014751.1:0-38652 GCA_004027655.1 Graphiurus murinus
AATCAGCAAATTGCTGTGCACTTTCTTGAAAACAAGTTGATAATGTATATCATGAGCTCTAACACATTCATACCCTTTGGAGATTTTTTATTCATACACTCTCCAAATATTTATCATATGTCAACCAAGTTCAAGGCACTGATAGTTGCTGGTTTAACTAAATGAAGGAAACATGTCAGACAGACTTTCCACCCACATATAATTTGTTTTAAAGAAAAACAATCAATCAAATAATTACACTAACAAATATAATAATTATAGTGAGTCTTATAAAGCAGATACATCACCGTTATCAGAAAATGAAGTACAGATTTGGCTTAGTTCAAGATGCCAGAGAAGACATTCCTGAAGAAGTGATACTTGAATGACTGATGGTCTGAAAGAAGAAAACTAGACAAATACCTGGTGGAAAACCCTCAAGTTCAAAGCCTAGAAGTAGGAGAGGCTTTCCTTACATAAGTACAAGGAATCGGATGGAAAGCAGAGTAATTGAATTACAGAGGGGAAGAGGAATGGGGAATAAGACAGGACAAGAAAAGCAGAGTCAGAAGTACTATGTAGACATTGACAAGAGCTTTGATTTTATCATAAGAGCAATGAGAATTCATAGATGGTTTCTAAGAAGGGTGGTGTTATCATCATATTTGTGCTTTTTACAGACCATTCAGCTTAGTTTGGAAAAGGAAAATAATGGATATATAACATTGTGAATGTGATATGACAAGAACTCAAGCCAGGATGTGTTGGTGATAGAAGAAATGAATAAATTTTAGAGGTACCTAGGCTACAGTATCAATAATACAGATTCTGGGTAGGTGATGTAAGAGTAATATTATCTGAAATGTTTGGATAACTTAATTTGGCACAGAGTAGTGACATTTACTAAGATAAAGGATATTTATAAGGGTCTAGGGGAGTGGAAAAGTGTGTGTGTGTGTGTGTGTGTGGTGTGTAGGGGTCACTCACAAGTTTATTTTAGACTGGTAATTTTACTTGGAGTCATGGAAAGCCAAATGTCAAGTAGACAGTTGTGTATTCCAAGAAGAGCTCTGACCTACAGAGAGAAAATGAATAATCATGAGATAGACATAGGTTTGAGTAAGATTTCATAAGGAGCTTATGGCATGACAAGAAGACAAAACCTAGGACTGAGCCCTAAGGAACTTAAATATCTAATAACTGGTTAGAAAAAGACAACTTTGCATGTGGATGGAAATATTATAGTTATTGGGGGGCAGGAGTGCTTTTTCTGGGTGACAAGGAAAGGAGGTTCAAAAAAATAGAGACTGCTCAGAAAATAAGATGAAGGCTGAATACAGCAACAAGTGTACTTAGTAAAATACAGATGTCGGGTAACCTTCCAACAACTATTTCCCATTTTATTATTAAGAGAATAGACTAAATTTATATCAATATAAAAATTACAATGAGAACCTGAAGAAAATAACATAGTGTGACCCAAAATCTCTATAGCTAAAATATAGAATTTCTAAATTCAAAACTTCTTAAATCTGCAAGTAGCTAACAGTGTGGCATAACATTTAAAATGTAGAGACCCTTTTTCTATTTTATGTAAAAATAGAAACAATAATCCCTTTTATTTAATTTTTTTTAAATTTAATTTGAGGGTATCCAGCACCATTGTAATGCAGAAACAGCCCATATTAAATTAAAAGAAAGAGGAAGAATTCTAGAACAAATGCACCATACACACTGTAGCTCTTTATCTTACTCTCCCTCTTCATTTCACACTTGCCACACTTGCTCACTCACTCATTCTCTCTCTTACACACACACAAACACACACACACATACACACACACAATCAAGATAGTTCCAGCTCCAATGAGGTACAACATTTCAATATTAACTCATTGTGTATGCTTATATTTATTCCATTTACTAACTTTCTACATCAGAGTTTGTAAAATTATTCCACATGTCCTGCAAGATATTCCACGAAAAAAAGGACTTTTATCTAAAAGTTGATGAAATCCTAGTGTATTCTATTCTTAGAGCTTTACACAGCAGAGTGTATTATCATATTAAAGACTTCGAGGAGGCCTAGGGTAGAGAAAGTATTTGATGTTGTTTATTTCACAAGGTTATTTGAATTTGCAAAACCTATTTTTCTAATATAGATCTGGTAACATCTCATGAGACACCAAAGTTTAGGAAATTAGTTTAGGAGACACTTGTCTACATTATTTATATCATTGTCTAGATATTCTTTATCTCTCTATGATTGTGTATATGCCAAATAATATCAATTCGTATATATACAGATATATAAAATTAAAGTTTGTTACTTTTCTTATAGTATTGCACTGTCAAATGCATTTTCACAATAATGTGGCAGTTCCAAACTTAGTTGTACTATATGTATAAAACATACCAAATTTTGAAAACTTAATGGGGAAAAATGGAGAATATGTCACTAATAGTATATGTCAATTATAAGTTTAAAATAATGTTTTTGACTTACTGAATCATGTAAATATATAATTAAATTACTCTACCCATTTCTATTTCTTTCTTTTAGAAAATGTATAACAATATATGGGGTTATACTTGTGGCTCATTGTATTTATTTCTATTGGACAGCACTGCTATAGATTGTTAAAAAGTTAGAAAATACCAACAAAACATAAAGAAGAGGAAAATTACCACTCATAATACTGTATCATGGACTTAGTGACTGCTTTTGCTAATAAACATTGACTCTTTGCTTGGGCCTATAGATGCCCAATTGGCAATTAAAAGCAGGATAAATTCTGGGCACCTTTCCACTTATCTTGTTTCTGTCACTTTTATTGCCTTAAACTTTAGACCATATTTCTGCTCAACTCTGAATGTAGACATGTCTATCACTTAAGTAGCTTCTGTCTAAAAAACAGATACTACAAGGTTAATTAGACCGAAACTTGCCTAGCCCCTCTTGTCTCCCTTCAAGACTGAACACACTAGAGATGAATAACTAAGATTCACGATTACAGGAACAGCTATCCTTGCAGACAGACCACCACAGGATGGGACTGCTGTCTTCCTGAAAAGGAGCAATAACTACATGTTGGGACCCAAAATACCCCCCTCAAGTGAAAATGACTTCCCCAGAGCCAGAGAGATCTCACAGAACCAGACCTGAGATAATGATCAACCAAAACACAGTATGGCCAAGACTGATCAACTAGGTACCTCGCCCCTTACTTCTGTTTCTTCCCTATTTGAACCTGAAGTGCTTTTCAGTATACCTGAAGACAGGGATGAGTATGCCTAGTCCCCTGTGTGTCTTCCCACTATGGTTATTCTGAAAAGAAAAGAAAGAGAAGGGAAGGGAAGGGAAGGGAAGCTCACTTTCTACTTTTCATTATTACTCTTTTTCCTTCTGATTTTTGGGGCAAGTAGCCAGACCTGGTCCATAGAGATTCCTGAAGTCACCTCACCCCCAAGGTAGGATTCTAGCAACAATTCCATCACATAAAGACACTTACTTTGAGCCAGGCATTGTGACCCATGCCTATTATAACAGTGACTCAGGACTCTGAGGCAGGAAGATCACAAATTTGGTGCCAGCCTTGACAACTTAGCTAGACCCTGTCACAAAATAAAATAATAAAATGAAAAGGGTTGGAGAGGTTGGCAGAATTACTCTGGGTTCAATCTCTAAGTTTACAAATATATACATATATACTTATATTTAATTTTAACTTTTCAATACATTTGATGGATCAATAGTCTAAATGGAGCCTAGTTGGTGGAAGTAGGCCACTGGCTGTGTGCCCTGGAAGGCTTTATCTTCTCTTAGCCCCTTTCTCTCTCTGGTTCTCAGCTTCTCTGAGCTGAGAAGCTTTCCTCTGCTACACACTTGTGCCATGACATTCTACCTCACCTCAGGCCCAAAGTAATTCCCCTGATGGACCATGGACTGAAACCTCTGAAACCCTGGGCAAAAATAAATCTTTCTTCCTCCAAGCTGTTCTTGTCTGGCATTTTGACCACAGTGATGAAGAGCCAACACAACTATGATTATTTTTTATTTTTATTTTAGAATTGTGTGACAGAGTCTCACTTATTATCCAGATTGACTTGCATTCTTAATCCTCTAGTCTCAGCCTCCCAAATAGCTGGGATTACAGGAATGTACCATTATGCCTGGCTTGATGGTTATTTTTCTTTGTGAATCTTATCAGAATTATTATCACAACAGTGATACAGATAAAAATTCACCAATATCATCTTTTTCTTCATGTCATTTGCCAACATTCTACAGCATTGCACTACACAGTTTGACCTCTTCCCTTGTCTTCCTAGTGAGCATAAAACTTGCAATAAAATTAAGTATTTCAGGACACAAAATCACCTAGAAAATGTACACAGTATGATGTGCACTTGAGTCCAGGGATTTCATTGGGATATGTCTAAAGTAAGTCTGGTTTCAGAGGCTTCTGGTGACCTTGGGGATAGGTGGTGAGGAAGGAGATCCAGGCTTTAACATAAACAGGCAAGCTAGGGAAGAATTCTTCTTAATTTGGTATTGCCTTTAGTCTAAAAAAGGAAACTGCATATAAACCAGACCCCAGCTTGCTGCTGCCATTTATTTAACAAAGTTTTAGAAAAGCAGAAACTTCACTACAGTCAGTGATTTATTGCCCAGGGGAGTTCAAGGAAACTCCCTCATGTGAGCTATTCATTTTCTTGTTCTGAACATCCCAAATCATCTCAGCAGGAGAGGATGTGTGTCCCTGACCTTGGCTGCTTTCTCTGGTTTGCGTTTTCATTTGCTAAATAGGTCGCAGCACATTGTTTATTCTGGCCCACAGCTCCAACAACACTGTGGGATTCCCTTTCTTCCATGATGCCCTCTGTTTTCCTCTTCCCTCTACCCCCACCCTCTGGGATTTGCATAAGCACTCAAGCAACTTAAATTGTGCTTACGTCCACAGGTGCAACCAGTTCAGCTATTTCAAAGGAATGAGACAGTCCAGGATTTCATTCTGTCTACTAGGTAGGCAAATTAATGGAAAATACTCATGTTTGAAGTCTGCCATTGCGAAGATGAAATAAGTAGCTTGATTGAGTGGATGTTCACTTTCTGACTATGCACGTGTGTTAAGTGGCCATAGCCTTTGTTCTTTTTAGCATTAGAATTTTATGGCTTCTGCTTTCTTCTACCAACTTTTTCAATCTCTGTTAAGCACCACCTCCCCTGACCCCAGGGCCAAGGTATTCGATCAAAATAACAGTACTTTGCTTTCATGAGGTCAAAGATCACAAATCACTTTGTGGATAATTGAGTCTTATACCCCACATCCCATGAGACAATAAAAGAGGATTATATCATAAAACATGAAATAGTCTCAAAAGAAAATATAAAAAAGGATATATTCTTTTACTCTAATCATCTTCTCTATTTAACTTGCTTTTTTATTAAGGCAGTTTTATTCCATGACTGAATTCCCGCTGCATTCTGGCTTCTCTAACCATATTATAGGACTCCATTTTGCACATAATCTTAGTGTATCAATTATACTTCTTTTAAAAGAAAACAGTGTTTTGCCCTAGGGTTTGTAGGAGTGTGTGTGTGTGTGTGTGTGTGTGTGTGTGTGTGTGTGTGTGTGTGTTCATGGGGGTACATTGTGGGATATATATGTATATAATATATATAATATATTGTATATCATATATCGTATATATTATATCTATATTTAGGCCATACATTGAAAGAGGTGGCACTGAGTTCAGGTTTGTTGGAAGATCAAAAGAGAAGTAGCCAGGAAGAACATGACAAGCAAGAGAAAGGTTAGTGGTACCTTCTCCACTTATAAGAGCTTCTGATGAGTTAGAATCATCCTCCTACTTCTGTTACAGAGAAACACATGTGCAGGTTAAATGACAGTTTCTTCTATTGATGTAATTTTCTCCTACCAAAGGATGACTTCTCTATTTTCAGAGTTTCTCCTATCTCTGTATTTTCTCAAAACAACCAGCTCAACATTTTTTTTATACTAAAAAGGCATATTTCAGGAGAGCTTATTCTGATCTCCTACATACCTAGTAACACGGTATCTTTCATTCTTTGTATAGCCCAATACATTATTGGTAATTTGAATACTTATATTTTAAGATCAATAAAGGCAAGAAAAATAAAATATTTTATTTCACTTTATTTCTTTTTCAATATTTTTATTTATATAGATTTAACTTTTGAACCTGTATAATTTTCTTTAATCTTGAAGAACTTCTTTTAAAATGACTTGCAGGATGAGTCTGCTCACTGTCGATTTTCTGTTTTTGTTTGAGAAAATCTTTATTCTTCAATTTTTTGAAGGATAATTTCTGTGAATATAGAATTCAGGGTTCGGAGGCATTTTTTCTTTCAGTCCTTTAAATATTTCATTCTATTATTTTCTTTTTTGCAAGGTTTCTGACAAAAGTCCTGTTTAATTTTTTCCCATGTTTTTAAAATGCCCCATCCCCATGCTTATTTGAACATTGTCTCTGACTTTAGTTTTTGGCAGTTTGAATATGATATGCCTACTTGTGTGGTTTTATTTTGTCTTTCTGTATTTATCATTCTTGGTATTCTCTAAGCTTCCTATATCTATACTTTGGTTTCTTTCATTAATTTTGAAGGAGTTTTCATCTATTATTACTTCAAATATTTATTCTTTTTCTGAAAAATTTATACTCCAATAAACTGGAAAACATGGAAAAAAATCAACAGATTTCTAGACACACACAGCCTACCTAAATGGAACTAAGAGGATATAGAAAACCTAAACCGACCAATAGCAAGCAAAGAGATAGAAAAAAAGCCTGCCATCAAAAAAAAAAAAAAAAGCCCAAGTACAGGTACAGACAGATTTCTAGATGAATTCTACAAAACCTTTACATATTAACTAAACCCAATACTTTACAAGTAATTCCATGAAATTGAAAGAGATGGGATTTTCTAACCTCTTTCTATGAGATCAGTATCACATTAATACCAAAACCAAATAAAGATACCTTAAGAAAAAAAAAAAAAAACTACAGATTAATATCATTGATGAACATAGATGCAAAAATTCTAACCCAGTTGTGAATATACTACAGTTAATATATTTTGGTTTGGGAAATATCTATTGACATATCTTCAAACTCAGTTATCTGTTTCCTCACCTATCATGATGAAACCATTGGAGGCATTGATTCTTTGTTTCTGGCATTGTTTTACATTTCTAATGTTCCTTCTGATCCCTTTGAAGAGCTGCTATCTCTCTATTTAACATTATCCATTTGTTCTTACAAAAGTCTACTTTTTTCATGATAGTCCTCACTATAATAATCAGAAATTGTTTTAAATTCTTTCTTGGATACTTCCAGTTTAGTGTCATTTCTGAATCTGTTTCTGACCCTTGCTTTGTCTCTTCAGACTATTTCTTTCTTGTCTTTTGGAATAACTAACTTTTTAAAATTGAAAACTGGACATGTAAAAAAAATAAAAGAAAGAAAACAGGACACATGTTATGTAATAAAAACTGAAGCCAGGTGTGGTGACAGACGCTTATAATCCAGGATTTGGGTGTCTGAGACAGGAGAATCTGGGTTCCCGGCCAGACTCAGCTACTTAGTGAGGAACTCTGCAACTTAGTGAGACCCTGTTTCAAAATAAAGAATAAAAATAAGGCTTGGGGTGTAGCTCAGAGGTAGAATGTCCCTGAGTCCAATCTCCAGTACTCCAAAAAAAAAAAAAAAAACAAACAAACAAACAAAAAAATAAATAAATAGAACCTTAGAATGCTGCATTTATAGCTGCCAGATTCTTCAAATGTAGGGTCCTAGTATTTATCTCCTCTAGTGCAGACTAGACTTTTTTAAGCATTCTTCCTCAGTGAGAATTGTCTTGCAGTTCTTTCAGCTATAATCCAAAATTATTGTACTGTTAACAGTCCGATTTGTGTAGTGTTAAGGCATGGGGGAAGAGGGTGTGTTCTATAACCTTCTAAATAAATCTCATTCTTCAGTGGGCCTATTTTTCTGGGCTGTGACCCCCATAAGTGTATTTCTGGTAACATAAGATTATTGTGACTTGCTTCCCCTTACTCCTTTCCTTGGCTGCAGAGATTTTAATCTATTTCCTTAAAGCTTAGCACCATGCTGATTCTATCTACTCCTCTTAAATGAGACAGGAACAACAGAGGGGACTAGGGTGGTAGAAAAGTCTTTATCCTTGTTCTTAAGGTCCTGGCAATGTCATCTCCTGCAATGTGGGAGTTTGTCATGAAAAATTCTCTGGGTATATTTCACAATGATGAATCTCCCTCTCTATTGCCAGAGCTCTGAGTGTCTCTTCTTTAGATCTTCATTAGCTTTAAGAACCTGGTAAGATTCCTGGAGGTAATGTCCATAAAA
Source organism: Graphiurus murinus (assembly GCA_004027655.1). Taxonomy (NCBI): domain Eukaryota; kingdom Metazoa; phylum Chordata; class Mammalia; order Rodentia; family Gliridae; genus Graphiurus; species Graphiurus murinus. Next base: position 8,395 of record PVLC010014751.1, read on the forward strand.
GTGCAGGGCCCTGTCAACTGCAGCCACCAGCTTCTCACTTTCATTCTAGTCCATGCTCGTTATCCAGCACGTTCTCAAAATTACTTATATATTCCTACCAATTATGGCTCTAGACACTTCTGATTTCGACTGTGACACCTGGGATTCACCTGTCTCTCCAAATTCTGGGATACAGAAGTTTACTCTGTAACTTTAGGTCTCTGGTGGGTCCAAGAAAATTCATCAATTTTCAATTTGTCCAGTTATATCTTATAATGACAGAGTGACAACTTCGTGCCTTGTTTTTTTACAAGTCAGAAACAAGACTCTCCATGACTAATTTTTTACTTTTCATTTCTAATAAGTTTATCTTTATTTTTTTTTATTTATATTTTTGGCATGGATCTTTTTTATACATTTCTTGAGTACAACAGGGTTACATAGACATTTATGAGATTTCAATCATTGTCAGATCACAAACAGCACCACTTCTTCGTTTTACACGTATAGCCCACATTCCTAACATAGCCTGGTCAAGCAAACTTTCTAGAGTCATAAAACCACACTCCTGAACATTAGGGCGGAGGATCCAAGATGGCGACTGAGTGAAACACCTTTCCCCAGTCGCTGTGATTTGGATCTAAATTTACCAGAAAAAGAACTTTTAACAGAAGAAAAAAAAGCGAAATTTGAACCACAAACAAATAAAGAAGATCAAGGAAGCAGAGCGGGGACAACAAAGGACTCCACTGCGCAGCGATCCCGCCTCAGGCTCTACGGAACCCAGGCGTGAAGCTGTGACAGTCACCCAGACGACGAAAACTACAGGCACCTCGGCAGATCCAATGGCCTGGCCTGGCATGGAGTGACATAGACCCCAGGAAAAACAAGGGAGCGGGCGCCTCAAAAGCACTCGGCAAACTGGCTGGTATCGCCTGGCATGTCAGCCCCTTCCAGCCAACACCCTGCCAGCTATGCAGACCCCCACTGTCCTCTTGCACCCGCAGCGATCAGAGGTGAAGCAGGCAACAACGGAAATCTGAGCAGCAGCGACCTGTAAGTGGTATTGGGTCCTTGAGGTGCGGGACCCCTATAAGAAGGATAGACATAGGCACCCGCCCTTCTACGGGTGCACATAGGGCATCTGAAAAGGCCTGGCTTTTAGACTGCACTCCTGCCATTAGCAAAGGCAGAGAGAGAGATGCAGTCAGGCCCTGTGCAGAGCCCAGAGACAGAAGCCAGCAGCGGGAGAGGCACCAATGAAATCCCCTGCCTGCACTGACGGCAAATAAAAAATGATACAGACACACTAGAAGATTTAAGCCCGATACTTATGAACTAGTAGGGTGTTTGTTCCAGTGGTTGGTTGCTGTTTTTACGTTTCGGGTCTTTTGTTTTTGTTTTTGTTTTTGTTTTGTTTTGTTCTGTATTGTTTTTGGTGTCAAGTTTTATTGGTTTTTACTCAGTTTCTGTTCTGTATTGCCTTGGTTTACTTATGTTTGTTTGGATGAATGCTTGCTTTGTTTTTACTCGCTTAGCTTGTTGAATCTCCTCCTTTTCCCTATTACAAGCTTCCCCTCCCTCTCTCCACCCCCATATTCCTCTCCTCAACACTGTACCTCCTCCCTTCTCTTTTTCTTTTTCTTTTTTTCCTGTCTCATATCAAGACCATCTCATACTACCAAACTCAAAACTCTATATTGATTACTAGAATCTCCTGTCATATCTACTAACACTAATCTTTACAATAGATCTCTACAACAGTCAACCTCTTATTCCACTGGAACATACCTTTTCTTCACCCTATTCCTGCATTCATCACTGTGACCTCTCACCCAAACTTTATCACTAATTACAACCTGTCCCTGTATACACCTTCAGACACCTCTAACCCCCCCTACAGAGTTTGGACGTGAAAACGTACAAGAGCAGCAAAGATATAAATCTAAGAATAGGCGAACCATGGGAAGGAAAAATAACAAAGAAACAATGATCTACCACAACCCCTCAATAACAGATATTACCAACCCAGAATGGCAGAGATTACCAGAAGAACAATTCAGATCTTTAATACTAGAAACAATACAGAATTTTCAGAAAGAATGTAGGCAGAGCTTTAGAGAAATAAAGGAAGAAATAAAAGAACAAATAAACAAAGAATTCGATGACATGAAAAGGAACCAAAGAGAAGCATTGAAGGAAGTGAAAGATGAAATAACTCAAATGAAGGCATCAATTCAAACTATAAACAGCAGATTAGATCACATGCAAAATAGAATATCACTCTTAGAAGATGACCATACCAAAGACGAATCTATAGTACACAATTTAGAAAAAAAAAATACGTCAGTATGAATTGGACATCGAAGAGATCTGGGTCAATTTTAAAAGAGCTAACCTAAGAATAATAGGCATAGAAGAGGGATCAGAAGTTGAAACATTTGGAATAAACAATCTCTTCAAAGAAGTAATATCAGAGAATTTTCCAAACATAGAGAAGTCGACACACAGGTACAGGAAACATACAGAACTCCCTCAAGACAGGACCAAAGATGAGGCTCACCACACCACATAATAATCAAGTTGACTAATGTAGAGGCCAAGGAGAGAATTTTAAAGGCAGCAAAAGTAAAAGGCCAAGTGACATTTAGAGGCAAACCAATTAGAATCACTCCAGACCTCCCGAATCAAGTCATGAAAGCCAGGAGAGGCTGGAGTAACATATTCCAAACCCTGAAAGAAAATAACTTGCAGCCAAGATTCTCATACCCAGCAAAACTCTCTCTTAAAATTGACGGAGATATAAAAACCTTCCATGACAAACAGAAAATGAAAGAATTTATGTCTTCCAAACCAGCACTAGAGAAGATACTTAAAGAGATTAACTACAAAGAAGAACTAATGAATAAACATCAGAACCAGAGAAACAACAATTTCCAGGAAACAAACCACTAAACAAAGAAGAATAAAATCCACTGAAAACAGAAGTCAAAACTCAAAATATTAGGAATCAAAAACCATCTCTCAATAATCATATTGAATATAAATGGTCTCAATTCCCCAATAAAAAGGCACAAGATGGCAAAATGGATCAAAACCCAGAACCCATCTATATGCTGCCTGCAAGAAACACATCTAACAAGCAAAGATGCCCACAAGCTAAAGGTGAGGGGCTGGAGTAAGGTAATCCATGCCAATGGTACCCGAAGACAAGCAGGAGTAGCAACCATGATATCAGATAAATTAGACTTCAAGCCTAAGCTTATCAGAAGAGACAAAGCAGATCATTTTTTACTAGTAAAAGGAACAATCCAGCAAGAGGAAATAACAATTATCAACATTTATGCCCCAAATGGAGGTGCAGCCACTTTCATAAAACATACTCTGTATGATACAAAGACACACATAGACCCAAATACACTAATACTAGGAGACTTCAATACTCCTCTTACATCTCTAGACCGTTCCTCTAAACAAACAGTCAGTAGAGATGCCTCAGACCTAAAGAATACCATAAACCAAATGGACCTATTAGATACATATAGACTCTTTCACCCAACTACAGCTGAATTCACATTTTTTCAGCTGCACATGGAACCTTCTCCAAAATAGACCACATTCTGGGCCACAAAGCAAGCACTGGCAAATTCAAAAAATGCAACATAATTCCCTGCATCTTCTCAGATCACAATGGAGTGAAATTAGAAATAAACTCCAAGAAGACCCAAAGTAACCATGGAAACACATGGAGACTGAACACCACATTGCTGAATGAAAACTGGGTCATAGAAGAAGTAAGGAGAGAAATTAAAAAATTCCTAGAAACCAATGAAAACAGAGACACAACATATCAAAACCTCTGGGACACCTTAAAGGCAGTACTGAGAGGAAAATTTATAGCACTGAATGCCCACATAAGAAGAACAGAAAATCACCGAATAAATAACCTAATGACACAGCTCAAAGCACTGGAAAAACTAGAACAGTCTAACCCCAAAGCCAGCAGAAGACAGGAAATCATGAAAATCAGAGCAGAAATGAATGAAATAGAGAATAAAAAAAAATACAGAAGATCAACAAGACTAAAAGCTGGTTTCTTGAAAAAGTAAACAAGATAGATAAACCATTGGCCAACCTAACCAAAAGAAAGAGAGAATCAACCCAAATTACCAAAATAAGAGATGAAAAGGGTGATATTACCACCGACAGTATGGAAATACAAAGGATAGTCAAAAACTATTTTGAAAACCTATACTCCAACAAAATAGAAAATCTAGAAGAAATTGACAAATTTCTAGACACATATAACGTTCCTCAATTGAGTCAAGATGATATCAAAAACTTAAATCATCCAATAACAATCAAAGAGATAGAAACAGCAATAAAGAGTCTATCATCAAACAAAAGCCCAGGGACAGATGGTTTTCCAATTGAATTTTATAAAGCATTTATAGAAGAGCTAATCCCAATACTCCTCAAGCTATTCCGTGAAATAGAAAGAAACAGGACCCTCCCAAACACATTCTATGAAGCCAACATCACATTAATACCAAAGCCAAATAAAGACAGCTCAAGAAAAGAAACTATAGGCCTATATCATTGATGAACTTAGATGCAAAACTGCTGAACAAGATACTAGCAATGCGCATCCAAAACCACATCAAGAAAATTATACACCATGACCAAGTTGGGTTCATCCCAGGGATGCAAGGCTGGTTCAACATATGGAAAACAATCCATGTAATTCACCACACAAACAGAATCAAAGACAAAAATCACATGCTTATCTCAATTGATGCTGAAAAGCATTTGGTAAGATCCAACATCCATTCATGCTAAAAGCACTTCAGAGAATCGGAATGGAAGGAACATACCTCAGCTTCATAAAGGCAATATACAATAAGCCCACAGCCAATATCATATTAAATGGAGAGAAGCTGCAAGAGTTCCCACTAAAAACAGGAACAAGGCAAGGATGTCCATTATCACCTTTTCTGTTCAATATAGTACTTGAGACTCTAGCCAGAGCAATAAGGAAGAGAAGGAAATAAAAGGGGTAAAGATAGGGAAAGAAGAACTAAAATTATCCCTTTTTGCAGACGACATGATATTATACATAGAAGACCCAATAAACTCAACCAAAAAACTCATAGAACTGATCAACAAATTCAGCAAAGTGTCTGGATACAAAATCAATCTTAAAAAATCAGAAGCTTTCCTGTATGCCAACCATAAACCCACTGAAAAAGAAATTCAGAAAATAATTCCACTCACAATAGCACCCCGAAAAATAAAATACTTAGGGATAAACTTAACCACGGAGGTAAAAGACCTCTATAAGGAAAACTACAAATGTTGAAGAAAGAAATCGATGAAAACCTTAGAAAATGGAAGGATCTACCATGCTCTTGGATAGGCAGAATAAATATCATCAAAATGGCCATCCTCCCAAAACTGATCTACAGATTCAATGCAATACCCATGGAATTACCAAGGGCGCTCCTCACAGAAATAGAAAAATAAGTCCTTAAATTCATTTGGAACAACAAAAAGCCTAGGATAGACAAAGTAGTCCTTAGCAATAAGAACCATGCAGGAGGTATCACAATTCCTGACTTCAAACTCTACTACAAAGCCACAGTAGTAAAAACAGCATGGTATTGGCACAAAAACAGACACACAGACCAATGGAGCAGAATAGAAGATTCAGAAACAGACCCACAGACTTACAGTCAACTGGTTTTTGACAAAGGAGCCAAAAATATACACTGGAAAAAGGATAGCCTCTTTAACAAATGGTGTTGGCAAAACTGGTTAACCATATGCAGGAAACTGGAAATAAACCCCACTTTCTCACCCTGCACAAGAGTCAACTCAAGGTGGATCAAAGACCTGAAAGTCAGGCCAGAGACCTTGCAGCTACTTGAAGAGGGCATAGGTCCAACACTTGAACACATAGGCACAGGTAAAAACTTTCTCAACAAGAACTCAAAAGCACAAGAAACCCTCAGGAAGATCAATACATGGGATAGCATTAAACTGAAGAGCTTCTGTGCAGCAAAGGAAACTATCAAGAACCTAAACAGAGAGCCCACAGAGTGGGCGAAGATTTTTCCCAGTTACTCTATAGATAGAGGTCTAATATCTAGTATATACAAAGAACTCAAGAAAATCAGAGCTAAGAAAGCAAACAATCCAATCAAAAAAATGGGCAAAGGATCTAAATAGACACTTCACGAAAGAAGAAATACAAATGGCCAATAAATGTATGAGGAAATGTTCCACATCATTGGCAATCAGAGAGATGCAAATCAAAACTACCTTGAGATTTCACCCTAATTTGCAGATGCTAGGGAGAAGATGGGGCATAAGAGGGTCTCCAGATGAAAAAGGAGAGACCCTGGAAAGCAAAGAAGTTGATTTAGCCGAGGGGGCTGTACGGGGGCGGGTGGGACACTAATGTATATCAAGATCACTCACTAAACTGAACTTGAGAGGGAAGGAGGCGAGGGAGCGAGGTGGGAATTTGGGGAAGGGGTCAAATGAGAATTGTGAGCACATGTATCGTTATCAATTTGCACCTAACAAAGATGTATGCTTACAATGTATGAATAAAAATAAAAATTAAAAAAAATAAATAAAACCATATTCCTTTAGGGTCATATATTTACTTTCTAAGAAGTAGGAGGGTCTTTCATCTACGCATCCTAGGGGCAATCTCCAGACTTCGAGACGCCAATGTAGCCATAGCAGAAGAGTCAGTATAATTGCTCATATATGCAGATAGCATGGCCCCTGCACAAGAATGACACGCAAATTCGTGAAGTGTGGTTAACCATATGCAGGAAAATGGAAATAAACCCCACTTTCTCACCCTGCACTAGAGTCAACTCAAGGTGGATCAAAGACCTGGAAGTTATGCCAGAGACCTTGAAGCTACTTGAAGAGGGCTTAGGACCAACACTTCAACAAATAGGCAGAGGTAAAAACTTTCTCAATGAGGCTCCAAAAGCACAAGCAACTCAAAGGATGATCAATACATGGGATTGTATTAAATTGAAGAACTTCTGTGCAGAAAAGAAAACTATCATGAACCTCAACAGAGAGCCCACAGAGTGGGAGAAGATTTTTGCCAGTTACTCTTCTGATAGAGGTCTAATATCTAGGATATACAAAGAACTCAAGAAAATCACAGCTAAGAAAACAACCCGATCAAAATATGGGCAAAGGATCTAAATAGACACTTCACAAAAGAAGAAATACAAATGGCCAATAAATGTATGAGGAAATGTTCAACATCATTAGCAATCAGAGAGATGCAAATCAAAACTATCTTGAGATTTCACCTAACTCCAATCAGAATCACAATCATAAAAAACATGAACAACATCAACTGCTGGCGAGGGTTTGGAGAAGTGGGAACCCTAATACATTTTTGGTGGGATTGCAAATTAGTGCAGCCACTCTGGAAAACAGTATGGAGGATCCTCAGAGGAATGGGAAACTATCAAGAACCTCAACAGAAAACCCACAGATTGGGAGAAAATTTTTGCCAGCTACTCTTCTGATAGAGGACTAATATCTAGGATATACAGAGAACTCAAGAAACTCACAGCTAAGAAAACAAATAAGTTCATCTTTAGAAGTATACTTTGTACTGCTTGATCACAGATGAATTCGAGTGAAGTTATCACCCAGTAATGTTAAGCATCTCTCAGTACCTCTCCTATAATTATGTATTCATTCTTCCCTATAGAACTAATATTTATTGTAAACCATGGGAAAAAAGATGCTCCTAGCTTCTCTCAACTTGTCTCTGAAACTAAGCTTCCAACTCTGGACACACAATAAGGCTACATTTCACCATTAAACATTCCTTAAAGCAAAAATGAGATACTTCCATAATTCAATCCAGTAGTTGTTCACTGGTTAACAACTCAAAGAAGACAGAAAATTATGGTATTTTGATTTTACCTTTCATAGAATAAGTAATGGGCTATTATGAACTTTAGTGTGAAGCTTATCATGTTCAGGTTTTGGAGTGGCAGAAAAAACCCTATTAAATTTTGAATCATTACTGGAAACATGAATTCAGCTGAATAAAAATAGTGCTTGGCTCTGACTACTGAGAGTATCAATTTCCATGTTAACAAAAGGGAACATATCTTCTTTAGATTAAAATCAAGTGAAATCCCACTGTCCAAGATGAAATCATCTAATGCAAAAAAGAACAGGAAAAATGAAGGTATTCTCTGTGTACCTGAACAATGAATTCATTCTGATATTAGATAAAATATTCATTTTCATTCTACTGTGACCTCACGTTTTATTGTTTAGAGGTCAAGCCACTGTTCAGTTTTAGTATGTAAAGGAAATGAAAAAGTTTCAGAACTTTAAATATTACCTTTTAAGATAAAAATAACATAACATTCAATAAAAATATGCCAAGCAATCAGTAAAATGTCAGAAATTTGAAGATCCTAATTTTCATTGTCTCTTATGGATGATGAACTATATTTACTCTTTGGAAAATGATTATAGGGAAGTAAAGCTTTCATTAACTTTCTTATAAGACAATGGAAACCAAAGTATTACCTCAGAGCAAACTTAGAAGGCTTTACTATGAAAGGATTCTGTTCGCTGGCTGAAAGTCTCAGTTCAGAAGAACAAGGCAGAGTTCTTTTCCCATAAGATACCTTCATTGCTGCCACCATAAAAAATTTTGGAAATAGTTTTTGAATTAGTTCTATCTCAGTAAACCTCAAAAATGCTGTAGGGTATGAAGAATACGACTGTCAAATGTCCACGCAACTCCTGTTGATTTAAGTGTAATTGATCAGGAGTGATATACTAAAGAAAGCTTAGCACAAATAACAAGAGGCCAGAGGCTATTTCAAGTATGGTTTGTGGCTTATTGTACAATGTAGTGAAAGTCTCATCCACTCTCCTTGAGTCGGTACAAAAAGAAACCTTGTTTCTTCATAGAAACATTCTACCCTTAAGTATGTATATATATTCCAATTGCTTCTCTGCTTCTCAGAGCAACTTTGATCTCCAATGCCCAAGACTCCAGTAATTGTTTCCAGTATATTTAGCATCTCAGAATTTAAAGGATTCCATAGACAGTAAAATGGTGACTACATGAGGTGTGTTTAACATGGACAAAATTAATAAATTATGAAAATCACTAGTGAGGTATTTTCTTTGGGGGGAATTTAATTTGAAAGTTTGTACAAACATGTATGGTGAGCGTTGTGTTTTGTCATCTGTCATGTGTGTGTGTGTGTGTGTGTGTGTGTGTGTGTACGTGCGCGCGCAGTGCACATGAGGCAAGCATGCACACTCACACATTCTTCTCATCAAGAAAACATACAAAATTATGTCAAGTTTGCTACTACACAAAGTCACAATTTCTTTCAAGAACTGTGCTTGCAGGGTTAATTCAGGAAGGTTATTGCCCAACAATCACACCCCAGTCATCTCTCATCACCTTCAGCAGGAATAATTTATAGTTTAATCTTACAATGCAGGAGTATTAAATTAGTATTACTCATCAGAACCCACTTATTAATAAAACAAGCTGAATTAGCCACTGGAGAATCATATTTGGAAATTCAATGACAATTTTACATTTTTAATAAAGGCTCAGAAATATTATTGCAGAGCAGGTGGTACAGAGAATTGTGGTCAAATTTGACATTCATTAATAATTGAAGTGTGGAACGTGACAGAGGTGAAAATTGATATTGATTTCTTTCCTCTAATATTTGGTGGAGTTCTAAAAGGTAAATAAAACGAGATAACAAGACATATCAAGTCTCACTGATTTCTTTGATCACCCCCTCCCACATGAGAACACATATCACTCGTTTGCCTACCATGTTTTGAATAATTCAACGCCCATAGACTTTCCAGTTCAATGCATTATAAAACACACTCAAGCTGAGTTTCAATCATATTAGACTGAAAGCTGAATTTTTTATGAAGGATTATTTAAAACAAAATGTGTCTTGGGCCCAACAGCCTTTGAAACCAAACAATCCTGAGAGTTCAGTAAGGAAATGTCAACACTGTGGAGAATTTTTCAATTCAGGAAATTAAAGGAATCCTGTTTGATGTATATTAACCATATCAATATTAACAACCTTCTGCCGGATTTCAGCACTGATCTGGGAGCGGAGGCATTATTGGTCTTGTATTTTAACGAGTCGTGAGAGCACCGAGAGAGCTGTTCTTGGGTTGAACTTGACCTGCCTCTGGGAATGCTTTCTGCTCCATCCATTTTGAAAAGCTTGATTCAAGTGGATTTCTCTGCCTTACTCTTCTTATCACTTGTACCCTTTGGGAAAGTGAAAGAAGCTCAAATAGAGATGTTAACATTGTAGATGCTTTGTTTGGAAATAGTGTCTCTGAGTTTCCCGTCTTCAAAATGATATTGCTGACCCTTATTTAATAAAGATACTCTTTTTACCAAAAGACACCTAGATTGGGATGCTAGAAGGAAGAAGTTACTTCAAACTTTAGTTTTAATTTTGTGTCCTCGCTTTGTGTTGAAACTTGATTTGTGCAACAGTTAGATTGTGGAAGCTCCTTTCCACTGACCTTCAAATAATGAAACGAAATAGGCTTCAACAAAATTCACAAACATTAAACAACATTACGAATTATTCTTTCTCCTGAATAACACAGAATCTTGTAATTTCAAACAAGAGTAACTCCAGTGGAAAGTGTCACAATAGCTAAAGATACAGTATTATCATTTTACAGTGTGGTAGTTTTCTTTGCTAAGTCATCTTGAGTTTTAGATTAGTGAGAAGTTCATATTAATTTTTAAGAGTCTCCTCTTTAAAAAATTGTTATAATTTTGCAAGTAGAAGTAAAGAAAAAGCATGATAAATATTCCTATTACAAAGGAAGTATGGAAAAGAACAGAAAAAGGAAGGAAGGAAGGAAGGAAGGAAGGAAGGAAGGAAGGAAGGAAGGAAGGAAGGAAGGAAGGAAAGAAGGAAGGAAGGAAGGAAGGAAAAAAGGAAAGATAGATGTTCTGAGGTAAATCTCCATCTTTAATTTCAGCTAACAAAGGTCTATTTCTTTAGGAATAGGGAATGCATCTCAAGTTGAAGTGACAGTATAATTCCAAGTGACTTCTACCTAAAGATGTGTAATTACTTGTCCAATGCTGTGGAGCAATCTACTACTCCAACACTGTGGAGTCAATTAAATGAGGGTCTTTTTGAGACCATGTTAGGAACAGAAAGGGCAGTGAAGAACTGAGATGACTAGTAGCAAAGAAGAAGTGGAAGGGGAGAAAGAGGGGGACCCAAATGTCATTCCCCCCCTTATTCTGTGCTTGACAAGGTGTCTAAGTGAATTTTCAGTTGCTGTGACAGAAAAGTTAAGACTAAGACATTTACAAAGGAAAGAGGTTTATTTTGACTTTTGGCTCTGGAAGCAGGGAAGTACAAGTGCCTTTTCTTGTGCTGCATTATTACATGGTAGAAGATGTTACATGGAGGAGTGTGAAAAAAAAAGATGACCGGGTATGTGTGGAAGAGAGGAACAGAGGGGTCCAGATGCTTTGTAATAATGCATTTTTCACAAGAACTAACCCATTCCTACAAGCACTAATCCAGTCTCATGAGACAGATGTCACTCTCTCTTAAAGTCCCCACATCTTAACAACACAATATTAGTAACTGAATTTCAACATGACTTGGACATACCACATCCAAACCAAAGCACAAGGGAAAGATATTTGAATTTGGTTTATTTTATATTTTAATCATTAATGCAGGACAAGAGTCTCAAGAAAAAAAATCGAAAAAAAAAGAAAGAAAATATGCAGTTCAAAGTTGAACTACACAATATCACAATTTAAAAGGCCTGTCAACATGAAGTTACATTTTCAAAAGTATAACCCCCATCAGTAGAAGAGGATTGGGGAAGGCAGGTGCAGAGGGGAAAAATGAGGCTTGAGGAAGGGAACAGTTTAAATAAGGTTATATCCATACATGAAGACATCACTACTAATCTTACTAACATACACAGGGAGGAGGGAAGTGGGAAGGATAGAGAGTGAAGTACACCAAGCATGTGTGTGCATGTATGAAGGTATCACTTTGAATCTTTTTGCGATGCATACTTAAAATGCACCAATGGAAGTACAAAATGATAGCCCCCAAACCTCTCAAAACAAACAAACACTAAAAATCTATTTTTTTAAATATGCTTTTATTGCTGCATTATAATGTAAATCATGTTGACAGTGGTTGACAGTGACATACATACCAGTGAGAGAGAGAGAGACAGAGAGACAGAGAGACAGAGAGACAGAGAGACAGAGACAGAGAGAGAACTGCACCTGGTGTGACAGAGAATAGCTCAGCTTCTACTATTCTTTTCCCAAAGCAAAGGTTAAGGGATTTTAGTAGAAACCCAAAAACCAGATTGAAAACCAGGACAAAGGGACAAAGAAAAGTCCTTCAAGAGAGAAGCTTCTTCCCTTATCAGTGGACTCCCAGGTTTGATCTGGGTAATGAAATGACAATAGGCCATTTTAGTTAGCTTCTTGTTGTATTTATTTATTTAAATTTGAGTCAGCATTTAAAAATGATTCAATCAGAATGATAGGTATTTCCATATGTATCTGTTTTTTGATCCTTACCAGTTCATTTTTAGTGGATTTGACTTGCATCCCTGCATTTAGTTTTCTTTCTGTGCAACTGTCAAAGAAGGAGATGAAAGAAATATTTGCATATGCAACTAATCAAAGCAAAATTTCTCTTAGCTCTTACAAAAAGATCTTTTGTCACCTCAGATTAGCATCCTTATTCCTAAGTGGAACATAAATAATGTTTATCAGTTAGGATTATTTTCAATAGACAAGCCTGCTTTCTGTTTACTACTTAGCAGGTGACTGTCTCACTGAGTATGCTAGCAGAGAAAAATGCTGATATTGAGCTCCCATTTTACAAGAATGAATTTAAATTAGCTTCAGTAGTCAGAATTAATAAAACTGGGTAAGATAGTGCAAAGGTATTCTACAGGGCATTTTGTTTTAATTATAGATAGAAAATGTGAGGTTTTCAAAAATGTTACCTTCTAGTATTCTTTCATGTTATAAATCTAGAAATATAAATGAAAACAAAAAAAGTTTCCTAAACATTTAAGTTCAGTTTGTAATATACCTTAACTCTGAATTTTCATTAATAGTGAATAGCTAAGGACTTGAGTAATGAATATAATTTTGAGATATTCGGGTACAAGTAGTACAGCTTAGTGGAAGATAAGCATTCATTTAGCAATAGACAGCTATATTATTTACTAAAAAAAAACTATTAGAATTCAACTATTAAGAAATTTCTACATGAATAAACATATATAAATTAAGGAAAAGGAACACTCAAATAGTTCTAAGGCTGGAAAGTTTAAACATGATAAACTAAAACTATAATTAAAAATAATTCAAATATATATTAAATATAACCATTCAAATTGATGCTGAGAAAATAATACACCAATTTAAAACAAAATAAAGTTAGTGCTGATATACTGTATTATGAAATAAATACAGATAGATATAAATTTAAATCATGATAAAAACGTATAGGTACACATTTTGACACAAGACAGTACATATTACCCCCAAAGCTGTAAAAATAGTATATTAAACTTTGAAAATGTAAAAGATTCTGTATACATAAAATATAACATATACAAAGTCAAAAGGTAATGGTATTAGTGAGTCTTTCCACAACTTAGTTAGACCCTGTTTCAAAAATAAAGAATAAAGCTGGGCGTGGTGGCACACACTTGTAATCCCAGCATTTAGGAGGCTGAGACGGGAGGATCCAGGTTCACAGTCAGCCTCAGCTACCTAGTGAGGCACTCTGAAAATTAGTGAAACCCTGTTTCAAAATCAAGAATAAAAAATAAGGCTGGGGGTGTAGCTCGGAGGTAGAATGCCCCTGAGTTCAATCCCCAGTATTGCAAAAAAAAAAAGAAAGAAAGAATAAAAATAGGACTGGGGGTGTAGCTCAGAGGTAGAATGCCCCTGGGTTCAATCCCCAGTACCACAAAAAAAAAAAAAAAAGATAGTGGCAGGTTTGAAGATAATATTCATATAGATATATAATATTTACATATTATAGATAATGTATATATAGCAGACAATGGATGGACAGCTGTCAATATAAATAATGCCTACAAACTAATGAGAAAGCATATAAGCATCACATCATAAAACTAGGTATAAAATATTAACACACAAGTCATAGGAAAAAGCAAATAGTCAAGTTTATGAAAAGATACAGAATAACACTAGAAGTCAGTGAAATGCAGCTTAAAACAATCAGTATCATTTTCAACATGAAGATTAGCAAAAAATAAAGGTGCTATTAATCTAAGTTAGGTGAAAAAATAAGTGTGGGCACTTTTATAAAATATCAGTGGTTCTATTAATTATTATGATGTTTGTAATGTATAATGGCAGTGATTTTTTATATTTAAAAACTGCATGTTTAGGACTTGTGTTTCAAGCCATGAAGAAATACCTAGTCTTGAATTCATTCTTCTACCATAAATACTTTAAAAAATTGTACGTAACTTATACAACTTTGCAAGCATTGGACAGCAATCTATACAAATATATATTCCTAGAAAGAAGAAACAGAATAAAAGAGATCTAGCAGAGAAAACTGCTCAGAGATTGATACTGAGGTTGCATAATGCTATGAGGACCATGAAGTTCAGTCTTATTCAGAGCAGAAATACCTTGGTCAACACACCAAATTCTCAAAGAGAATCCAGAGAGTGGATGATTCAGAGTCCATAACTGTGCTGTATGAATAATGGCTATCTCTATTAATAATGGTAAAACTAAAGTTAAATAAATGCTAACAACACCTAAATTATCTTTGACTGGATAACTTATCAATAGTTGTCTATCGAATGAAATTTAATACTCGTTAACTTGTAGTATCTATGATACATGATCCAAATACCTAGTACGTAATAAATGACTAAATATAACAAAACAGGTAACATTGATGAAAAACCAATAGATAATAGTTTGAGAGATGATCCTAATATTGGAATATAAAATAAAAATATCAAAATAACTTAATAAATTATCTTAAAGGAAATAGAGAAAATATAAAAAAGTGGATGAAAGGATACATCAGAGTAATAATCTTTTATAATATTCAGATGGGCATTCTAGAATTGAAAAACAAAATCTCTAAGATTAAGAATTCATTGGATATTATATTGATTTAAAAGTCTACTGAAACTAGTACAAGGCAAGAATAGTGAAGATATATACACTGAAATCATCCACACTGAAGAACAAAGAGAAAAAAACTGAATGGGAAGAAATGGAAGAGGGTATAAAATGTTTATGGGATATGGTCACACAATATAATATATTTATAATAAGAAATCAAACAACAGAGCAAGGAGATAATGGGACAGAAAAAATAATAGGAAGAATAACAAACATTTTTTGCATCTAATCAACAGAATCAAGGAACTCATTGAATATCAAACAACAGAAGCTCAAAATTACTCTCACCTGCACATACTGTGTTCAAGTTAGTATGCACCAGAGATGAAGAAAAATCATAAAAACAGAGAATGAAATACACATTCAGTTCAGCAGAATAATAATAAAAAGGTATCTGATTCTCTATTTTTATACTTTTTTAATGTATGTGTGTGCATGTGTTCGTGCGTGCATGCGTGTGCGCGCGCGCGCGTGTGTGTGTGTGTGTGTGTGTGTCTTAGTGTTACCCATTATTAAACCCAGGGGCATTCTACTTCTGAGCTACACCCCCTAGTCCTTTTAATTTTTTGTTTGGAAATAGGGTATCATTAATTTGCTGAGGTATCACTAGGTATTGCTAGTTATCACTAGATATCACTGTGCTTTTGAGGCTGTCCCTGAACCTATGATCCTCCTATCTCAGCCTCCCAAGTACTGGAATTATAGGTGTGCACCACCATGTCCAGTTGCACACACTTTTTAAGTTCACAAATTCATCCAGATAGATCATTTAGTGGAAAGTAAAAATGTCTCAATAATTTTGAATAGATTGATAACATATAGATTCTATTTTCTGAGTAAAGCAAATTAAAGCCAATAGCTATATAATAACTGAATAATTCCAATTGTTTGAAAATTAATTAACATATTTACATCCCTCTACAACAGTGTATAAGAGCTCCATTTCCCCCACATCCTCACCAGCATTGACTGCATTTGTATTCTTTATGATTGCCATTTGGACTGAAGTGAGATGAAAACTCCAGTGTAGTTTTGATTTGCATTTCTCTGATGTCCAGGATTTTTAATTTGTTTTGATATAATTATCAGCAATTTGTACTTCTTTTGAAAAATTCTGTTAGTCATTTGGCCATTGATTGATTGGGTTATGTATATTTTTAGTGTCAAGTTTTTTGAGTTCTTTATATATTCTGGATATTAATCCTCTGTCAGAACAGTAGCTGGCAAAAAAATTATCATTCTGTAGGCTGTTTCTTCTTTTTTAATTAATTGGTTTGTTTTTTATTAGTGTATTGTAATTATATATTATAGTGAGGTTCAGAGTGATAGAAACACAATGAACACGGCATTCATTGTGCTTCACTCAAGGTACCTGTCTGCTTTCTCCCTCCCTCCATCATATTTACATTGACACAGATAACTTCACGAATGCGCAAAAGATTATTTGAATTATTTCCATTATTAAATATCCCGTCTCCTTCCTATCCTTCTCCCCTAAGCCCTTCTAATATTCTATAGTGCCTCCCCTCATTTATCTGAATCCCTCTTTGTTTCTCTGTTTCTATCTAGCTTCCACATCTCAGTGAAAATGTATGGCCCTTCACTTTCTGCAACTGGCTAATTCCACTTAGCATAACACTCTCAAGTTCCATCCATTTTTATGCAAATGATATAATTGTATTATTTTTATCACTGAGTAAAACTCCATAGTGTATATGTCATAATGTTGTAATCAATTCATCTGTTGATGGACATGTAGGTTGGTTCCATAGTTTGACTATTGTGAATTGTGCTGCTAGAAACATTGAAATACATATATCCCCATAGTGTTCTTATTTCAATTGGAAATTGGATTAAGTTATGTAATATCAAAGTAGAAAGAAATCTATCAAATCAATGCAGAACATAATACCAGGTAAATAATAAAAAAGTAACATTAAAGAGTCAAAAATTATTTCTAGCTGAGGTATTTGAGATGGAGAAGCTTCTTCCTGGGCCTTCCAGATTTGAATTCTGCCAGGTATTCATCATAGAAAATGCCCAAACCTCAGCTCATGACCTCTGTTTCTGGATGTGGAGGTAGCAACTGCACCAGCCATCTCTGCACTGGATTGAGGAGCTATGTATGTAGTTATTACCTTCATCTAGATTAGCAGTGTGCTTTAAGGACAGCCCAGAGCTCAGGCACTTGCACTTATCCACAGAGACCTCCTCCCACCCACCTCTGGCATGAACCTGGGTGACTCTGATACTTCTGTGCTTTTCCAGGTACCTAAATGCTCTCTGGAGGATATAAGGATGCACCTTCAGATTGTCTGCTATACAGGAGCCAGATTTCTTTCTGGTTCAGATAATGGCTTTTGTGTGCCCTGTGGAAAGTGCTGCTGAGAATATCAGTAGAGACCTTGCCCACCCTTCTCCAGAACTTCAATGGATCCTGGCTCTTGATACTCCATAGGCAGCTACATCAAACAGGGCCAGGCTGTGTCAGTGGTGTGTATGCTTATAGTTCTCAGGGCACCAGTAATGGTGCTGTATGCCCTATGGAGGGACAGTGTTGGCAACCTGCCGCTCTCCTCTGCTCCTCTGCCCACAGCAGTGAGGCTCTGAGTCTTTCTGCTGAAGAAATCTCACTTAGATAGTGGAATTAAGTTACTTAGCTCAGTTGTAAGTAGTTCTCCTTGAAAATATTCACTGCCATCTCTAGGTAGGATGAAGTTGTTGGAATTTAATGCTTTCCAGAACTTCAAGCTTAGGTGTAGTCTTTATGAAATTGCTGCCCACCACAGATCTACACCAACAAATTGAGAAAAGCATAGGACTTCTCACCCATCCAGCTGCTTTGGAGCTCCTTCCCTAGCTTAATTCATCCAGATGTTCTCTACCACTGTTTCCAAGACAAACTTGGCAGCTTCGCTTCACTTCCATTCTCTGTTTTTCACCCCTCCCGTAAGACTTGCCCTGGTGCTAAGGTGCAAGTCTAGGATTGTTGAATTATTTGTTTCTGTTCCTGGAACCAGAATTTCCAGGCCTCTGCATATCCCTGACAGTCTAATATTGTGCCTTGGCACATTCCCTCTGTAACTCACGTCACTGAATATCTGTTTTCTAGTTGTTTTGAGATTGGATTGGCATCCTGTTTTACTCTGACATTTTGATCTCCTAGGCCCCTAAGTTTTTTGAAAGAGGAATCAATAACTCAAATGACTGCCACAGCATTTGATTCTGCATTCAGTAGCAAAAATGAACTAAATTGCTGAGCTTACTGTTACTTTATCTTTGATATCCATCAAAAACTTGACTGAAATATGACATCTGACTTGCATTCTCAAATGTGTTCCTAGAATCTTATGAAAATACAAAAAGGTAAAAATTCATAGCACCAAAACCTAAAATTGGCATGCAGTCTGAGTTAATGAAAAATTGGGAAAATATAACAAACTTTCCAGTGTTTCAATGCATTAGTATTTTTTAATGTTTCAATGCATACTTTCTACTGGCTTGTAATTCTGTCATACTTTTTCATTATTTACCAACATGCCTGTTAGCATTTGCATGTATCCTTATATATGCATTGTTTTAAATTAAAATGTCAAATAACTATATTTTTAAAGGTAGATAAATGTACTATTTTCCATTGTTGATATTATTGCAGAAGATCTATACAGTAAGATTCTCCCTTTTAGTGTGCAGTTTTTTTTAACAAACATAGAAAGTTTGAGTTTCACACTGTCTTGATTATTGTTATAACAAAGTCAATTAGATTACTAATTACTAGTCAAGTAATACTTGACTCTTAAAGTCAAGAAGTCTAACTTTATTGTCTTTCAATATAATATTAAGTATCGTGGTTCTTTTGCCTCACCACATAAATTTCAGAATCCATTTGTCAGTATCAACAAAATAACCTGCTGGTATTTTGACTGGGATTGTATTGAATCTAAACATCAAGTTGGGAAGAAGGGGTGTCTTGATAATATAGCCTTTCTATAAATACACATGAAATATCTCTCCATTTATCTTTGTAGCCAACCTTTTTTTATTATATACACATGAGTATATAGCAGTACCTCATGAAAATGTGTTATATTTTTCATGAATTTGTGTACTTCTTTTAGTTCTTTCAGTTTTGCCTCATATATTTTGATACTCTGATAGAAGGTGCATAAGAATTTAGGAATGTTTTGTTCTTTTCATGAATAGTCTTGTTTATCTTTATGAAATGATCCTTTTTATTCCTAGTAATACTATGTATGGATTGAAATTAACTTTGTCAAACATAGCCACCCAACTTTCTTCTGAAGTCATGGTACACCTTTTTTTTCATCCCTTTATTTTTAAACTATTTGAACCTTGTATGTAAAGAGGTTTCTTTGTCATAACATGTAGTAAGAGCTTTCTCTTTTTTTCCAAAATGAAATCTCTGTCTTGTAACTAGAAAACTAGACTATGAAGTTTCATTCTGATCAGTGAGTATGGTCCCTCCTGGTGCTTTCAGGTTGCCCTTTCCCTGTCTTTGGTAGTTTTCTCAGAGTCAAGTGCTTATCAGCATTCAGCTGACACCGCTTAGAGGACCCTCTGCTGACCTCTAGTAGTTTCTCTCTGAGTAACTCTCTCCTCTCTGGTATTGTGCCCTGTAATCCCTAGATGTCCATATTTTAAATTACATATTAAATAATTTATGCTTTATATGTATATGACAAGTATATATTAGATATTATGGCATTTATTACATAGCATGTTATGATATGTAATATGTCATATATTATACATTATATTTATATTTTACTATATAGCATACATTATTTTCTGCATAACCAAGTGATATGGTTAGGCCCAACTGAAAAAAGCAACATAAGCTTACATCACTGAAATAGTGCTGCTCAAGGGAAAAGTTCTAGGGAAACAAAGAATAACAGATCTTAATTTTCCATCAAGTTTTCCCTGAGTTTTATGCACCCAAGACATTTTTCTTTTTTTTTTTTTTTAATGTCATGATAGATTCTTGGGCTCATTTGAGAATAACAGTTTCAATTTTTTTCTAGGTTGAGTGAGTTATGTACCTGAAAAAAATTTTTTCAAGTATTTGAGAAGAATTTTCATTTTTTCTATGTTGAGTGAGTTATATATTTTTGTATCTTTGGATGTGCAAAATAATTTAATTTTTCACATCTAAGTAATAATTTTCTATTTATACGTTTAAAATTCAAAGTTATTCTTTCCCACAACTGGAAATTTATTTTATTTTCTTGATTTATTTTGTTGTATTATATACAGTCTCTACTTTTTTTTTTTTTTTTTTTGCGGTACTGGGGATTAAACTCAGGGGCATTCTACCTCCGAGCTACACCCCCACCCCTATTTTTTATTCTTTATTTTGAAACAGGGTCTCACTAAGTTGCGGAGTGCCTCACTAAGTAGCTGAGGCTGGCCATGAACCCAGATCCTCCAGTCTCAGCCTCCCATATGCTGGATTACAAGCGTGCGCCACCATGCCCGGCTCAGTCTCTACTTTTTTAGTGTAAAAAGTTTTAGGTTTTTCTACTTTTGTTTAATCTCTTGACTGTCCAGCAGAATGAAACACTGGTAAACAATTTTAGCACAAATATTTATTGAACAAGGTTTAATGGAATTAGTATCTGGTATAGGTCTTCTCTGACCTTGTAAGGGTCATACCATTTCTGTGAATGAGAGTTCTGTTTACCTATTTAGAGAAGGAGACTCGGGATGCTTTCTCCGTTGCCCTTTTTACTCTATGTGGATGCAAATGTGTTTGTATATAACTCAAATCAGGTGATTAGCCTTTTCAAGGTATATGAAATTATTTTAGTATCTTGGGCATATATGATTTTCATGAAGTGAAATTTTGAGGGACACAGTTTAAAAATCATTTAATGAGAAAAAAATTTTAACATGTATTACTACATTTTGTTTGTGTTGCTTTCTTTGGTAAGTATTAAAAACAGCTGGATTTTAAAAAGGAAGAAAAATCACTGTATCCCATAAACAAATGAAATTCATATTTTCAAGTTATGCCTTGAAATTTCAGTCCAGATGTACTTGCAGAAATATTGTCACTCAATAGCAGAAAAGCATTTTTCTTCTATAATGAAGATAGTTCAATGACTTTCGGCAACAGAAATCCTAAATGAAAAAGGAACCTGGGAACACACTTCCCAGAGTTTGAGAACTCTATGACTCTGTATTTCCATATCTGTTTTTTTGCTAAAGTAAATAAGGAACAAAACTTTAGCAAACTTAGCTTATTTTTTATCCACTAATTTACTTATTATCCATGGGCTCCTTTTAGCATTCAATTACTCATGTGATCAGAGCTATTGCTCTCTTATTCTATTAGTACCAGTCTTATTTGGTAGATAGATGTCTCATAAAGGACATCTATCAACCATTTTTGTCTGCCTAACTCAAAGACTCAAGTGCTTTGGGACATCATTATGAAGAGGGTTTCCTTTTGTATGTGCATGTGTGTTGCTGTGTGATTTTGTTTTCATAATGTGAGTAGGTAAAAAGCACTACTCTGGCAATTTTGCAAACATTTTGTTTAGAAAACGTTTAGCAGACTTTTTGTTTCTTACCAAAAAGCAGCTTTATTGAGTTCAAACCAGATTACTATTTGCCTGGCTCTTTATATCTATATTACTAAAACATTTCCTCAGGGTACACAGTCACACAGGCGGTCAATACTTATTAATTTCATTCTTTAAGGTATATAGACTATTATAAACATAGTTAACTCCCACTAACCTGATGATAGATTACATCTGAGCCTGCTCAAAGGAACACAATGAACTGTCCATGGGGAAGGTGCATTCAGAGGTTGATTGACAGTATCAGTGCTGTAGATGAACCTAATGACAAACACATATGGTTCTTACTTATGCCTTCCTGTACCCTTAAAACAGGCAATGACAGGCTCTGGATCACAATAGTTGAGCCCAGCAGGGATAATTTCCCACTATACGTGGCATGACTATGCCTACAGGCATATATCTTATTGAACATTTATCTTCTCTTTTATGCCACACAAATATAAGGCTGTCACATTCTGGAACGATAAACTTTCTCAGACTGTGACAGAGGCAAAGCAGATGTCACAAGTTAGAAACATTTCTGAATTATGTGACTTAGGTTCCTTGACCAGGTTTCAAAAACCTGTTTTTCCTCTTTGTTTTACATTTAAACAAAATGAGTTCATCTAATCCTTATTACCAACAACTACCGAAATAACAAGTCCTTATCATTATATTTTTAGATAATTTGATAGATATGGGGATATCATTTTACTAATACTAATAATTACTATAACTTAAAAGTTATTTTATAAGCAAAGTGTTGCTTTAGCTTTTAAACAAATTACTAACTCCTTAATTCTTTTCAATAACTTTGTGATATTGGAACTATCATTCATCACCTTTGTGCAGATGAAGAAACTGAAAGAGGTTAAGTAACTAGTCCAAGTGTAGAACTAACATTCAAACTCAACTTCCCAGATCCAGGCACTTAATAATGAGGTGCTATGCAAGTCTGCTTCATCAACCATTGTCATGTTAATTTAAATGGACTATTCAGGTGAACAATTTGTAAGTTGCAAGGAAATCATTTAACAAGCCCAGATTGCCATGTGACCACTAAAATCACTGGGGATCTGTCCAGAAGTTTGTAATATTATAAAGTTGTACTTGAAATAACAAATTATATTATGATTGCACATAAGAATGGAATTCCAAGGAGGACTCTATCCAACAAGTATTTAAATTGTTTTAATGGCTACGAAAATTTGGGAAGAAAACTCCTGAAACAATAAAATGAATTTATTTGCTTTAAGTGGGTGTCCAATGGACTCTGTTCATAAAACTAATCCTGAAAGTACATGGCATTTATGTGTTATTTATGTTGCTATTTCTGTACTCAGAGTCAGCCTTCTTATCTTCCTCATCAAACAAGAATGCAAAGAAGCTGGGCATAGTGGTTCAGGCTTGTAATCCCAGCATTTGGGAGGCTGAGACGGGAGGATCCGGGTTCGCAGCCAGCCTCAGCTACTTAGTGAGGCATTCTGCAACTTAGTGAGACCCTGTTTCAAAATAAAGTATAAAAAATAGGGCTGGCAGTGTAGCTTGGAGGTAGAATGCCCCTGAGTACAAGAGTGCAATCCCTAGTACCGCAAAAAAAAAAAAAAAAAAAAAAGAATGCAAAGATACAGTTTCAGATAGTAATGAATAAGTCACTTGAGGTTTTGGTTAAAGCCATACCTCCCTGAGTGTCTTCAATTTGGGGGAGACATGAGTTCACAATTCCCATTGTCTATGCACTATAAACCAGTTCCAGAAAGATAAAGCTATGGTTATAAGAGTTCTGTCATAGAGTGATGCAGCTACTGATCATGCTTTATAACCTAAAATGACTGGTGAGTGAGGACAGGCAGTAACTAATGAATTATCTTCACATGGATACATCTGAGCAGTGCTTCATTCCAATGGCTTTCACTGTCGTTCTTCTCTTTTTATTTTAGAATTAAGACTATGTATAAATCCCTACTCTAAGATTCGTCCCTTCAATTATCCTATCATGTGACTGGTCACTTTCTTCACCACATGCTCCCAGTTGCTCAAAACAAGGCTGGGCACTTTGGAGGCCAAGAGTTAACTGTTTATGTAGAAATGAACTCCTGTTTAAAACCAACTAATCTCAGAATAAAATATGAGATAACAAACTGAAGAAAAGTTTGAAATCAATTAAATGAGAGGCTATGAAGCCAGACATGTGTACTGAGTACTTACTATGCCTCTTAATTTTATTCTCTATAAACAAAAGTTCCACTGATCACAAATTTAAGTCAATTGATATGTCTGACTATTAACACACCAAATGTTTGCATGTATATTCCTATCACTGTATATCTCATTATGAAATATAATTTTAATGCACCAATAAATGTATTAAATCTGTCTGAATACATTTCAAAGCCATATGTGTATACATGTGTATATCATGTTAACATTACATGTTATTTGTGTTATGTTCTCACTTCTATTTATGGGGATATATTGCCTTAAAAGTTTAACCTTTAATGTTGTTTTTGTATATGGCTGAATTTTCATATGGTAAAGTAAGAAAAGCTCAAGGATTCCTTTCCCCATTTGCATTGATATGAGCTCCTATTACTAAATTTCTTCTTGAGGGTTTTGCAGATGACAGTCCAAGATAGTGCTGTCAGTGGAAAACACAGGATAGCTGAAGATGGAAGTCTTGAATACCAGTGTGTTCTCAGGGCCCATATCTGACCCCTACAGGAGGTTCTCTGTTGAATAGACAGTGAAATGAGAATGGAAAGTTGGAATAGAAGTTTGTTAGTTACATTCAGTTTGATATTTTTTTCTGTGTATTAAAAAATCAAGTAAAAATCAGGAGAACAAGAGTGGTTGAGAAAAAATAACGTGTCAAGTTAAAGACAGTCAGCATTTACTTAAATGCACAGATAGAGAAGTTACTACTGGGTGGTGAGAGCTAATTTTATTCCAAATCCCTCGTCTAATAGGGGAGAAATGTGGAGGCCTATTGACTCTCCTAGGAGTACACAGTGAGTTCCTGGTCAAGGAGTTTTCCTTGGTTCTATAGAGCTCTGTGTTTATGGGCAGTCCTCATGGGACATTAAGTGCCCTTTTACCTATGAATGTTGAGCTTAATCACAGTGTCTGGGGCTCTTGTCTCTGCCTTTATTTTGATTTTTTTCATCCTCATGGGCCATACATTTTTAGTTACTCTCTAGAACAAGATCTCCAAGAAATACACTTTTCTTTAACCCTTACTTTTTGGAGTATAGACTGAATTTTTAGGAAGCTGGAGAAGAATAGGGAACTGAAGAATGTTAATAGATTGCTGATGAATAATACCAAGGTAATTAAAATGCTAATTTCCCTGAGTATTCTCTATGTACATTAAAAGTAAAAAACAGATTCAAGATGGCATCTGAATGAAACAACTCCCCCAGGCGCTATGAGTTCAAATCAAATTTGCCATAAAAGCAGTTTCTTAACAGAAGAAAAAAAAAAAAAAAGCAACAAAAAAAGCGAAATTTGAATCACAATTAAAGAAGACCCAGAGAGCTGATCAGGGAGAGCAAAAGAGACTGCCACATGGCAGCTTGGCACCGGGCTGTGGAGCCAGGCCTTGGAGCTGTGCCGGCCAGCCAGACCCCAGTATCTACAAACACCGCAGCGGACCCAGCCAACAGGCATGGAGTGGGCATCTCCGGGACTTCACGCCCTACCCAGGTGGTGCATCCCTGCACCATCCACAGCGACGGGAACGTGTGGGATGACCAGCGTAAGCTCCCATGGGACCACCTCAGCGCACCTCTCTAGAGCTGGAACGAGCGACTACACTGCAGAGCTTGAACCAAAACAGCCGCAAATGCAACTTCTTGATGGAAGGAAACAGGAGCAGAGTGGCAGAAGAGTGAGCAAGGCAATGAGAGCAGCTGAACAGAACCCAGGGAAAACAAGGAAGTCAGTGCGCACTGCGAACTGATGGCCACAATTTTGCAGGCCTACTTTTTCCCAGCCAGGATTCTGCGAGCTACTCAGACCATCATCGACCACCTGTGCTTCCAGCGACCAGAGGTAGAGTAAGCAACAACGGAACTCTGAGTAGCAGGGATCCATAAGTTGGATTGCACACCTGGGGTGCGGGGGGGCCCCTATACAAAGGACAGACTCAGGCACCTGCCTTTCTAGTGATTAGACAGGAACAGAAGTGTGGGAAGAACACAGTGCACATAGGGCATCTGAAAATGCCCGGCATTTAGACTGCATTCCCACCACCAGCAAAGGCAGAGAGAGAGAGACACAGACAGGCCCTGTGGAGAGCCCAGTGGCATAAGCTAGCAGCAGGAGAAGCATCAGCAGAACCCCCTGCCTGCATTGACAGAGCAAATAAAAATGCCAGAGATGCACTCAAAAATTTAAACTCTGTACTTACGAACTAGCATGGTTTTTGTTTTTGTCTCTTGTTCTTAGGTTTTGTTTTGTTTTGTTTTTGGTGTTATGTTTTATCTGTTTTTACTCTGTTTTTGTTTTGTATTGCCTTGATTTATTTATGTTTGTTTGGATGATTGGTTGCTTTGTCATTTCTTGCTTAGGTTGTTTAATTCCCTCCTTATCCCTTTTACAAGTCTCCCTCCCTCTCTCCCATCTCTATTCTTCTCCTCAACACTTTTCCTTCACTCTTTTCTTTTTCCTTTTTTTCCTGTCTCATATCAAGACCATCTCATATTACCACACTCAAAACTCTATATTGACTACCAGAATCTCCCAACATGTCTTCCATCGCTAATCTTTACAACATATCACCTCAACGCACCCAGTCTCTTATTCTGCTGGACCATACCCTCTACTTTACCCTATTCCTGCATTCATCACTGTAACTTCTCACCCAATCCTTATCACTGAACACAACCTGTCCCTATATATACCATCGGACTCCTCTAAATCTCCACTACAGAGATTGGGTGAGAAAACTTGCAAGACCAGCAAAGACATACATTTGAGAACAGGGGAACCATGGGAAGGAAAAATACCAAAGAAACAACGAGCTACCACAACCCCTCAATAGCAGATCTCACCAACCCAGAATGGCAGAGATTACCAGAAGAACAATTCAGATCTGTAATACAAGGAACAATACAGGATTTTCAGAAAGAATGTAGGGAGAGTTGGAAAGAAATAAAGGAACAAATAAAGAATTTGATGACCTGAAAAGGAACCAAAGAGAAACACTGAAGGAAGTGAAAGATGAAATAACCGAAATGAAGGCATCAATACAAACTATAAACAGTAGATTAGACCACATGGAAAACAGAACATCACTCCTAGAAGATGACCATTCCAAAAATGAATCCATAATACATAATTTAGAAAAAAACTTCGACAGTATGAATTGGACATCGACAAGATCTGGGCCAATTGTAAAAGAGTTAATCTAAGAATAATAGGCATACAAAGGGATTAGAAGTTGAAACTTATGGAATAAACAAACTTTTCAAAGAAGTAATATCAAAGAATTTTCCAAACATAGAAAGAGAAGTCAACACACAGGTACAGGAAACATACAGAACTCCCTCAAGACAAGACCAAAGAAGATGCTCACCACACCACATAATAATCAAGTTGACTACTGTAGAGGCTAAGGAGAGAATTCTAAAGGCAAAAAAAGTAAAATGCCAAGTGACATTTAGAGACAAACTCTAGATTAGAATCACTCCAGACATCCCAAACCAAGTCATGAAAGCCAGGAGGGGCTGGAGTAACATATTCCAAACTCTGAAAGAAAATAACTTGCAGCCAAGATTCTCATACCCAGTGAAACTCTCTGTTAAAACTGACAGGATATAAAAACCTTCCATGACAAACAGAAACTGAAAGAATTTATGTCTTCCAAATCAGCACTAGAGAAACTACTTAAAGAGATTAACTACAAAGAAGAACTAATGAGTAAACGTCAGAACCAGAGAAACAGTAATTTCCAGGAAGCAAACAACTAAGCAAAGAAGAATAACACCCCAAAAAACTGAAGTCAAAACAGAAAATGCTAGGAATTAAAAATCATCTCTCAATAATCACAATGAATATAAATGGTCTCAATTCTCCAATAAAAAGGCACAAGGTGACAAAATGGATCAAATCCCACAATCTATCTATATGCTGCCTATAAGAAACACACTTTACAAGCAAAAATGCCCACAAACTAAAGCTGAAGGGCTGGAGTAAGGTAATCCATGCCAATGGAACCTGAAGACAAGCAGGAGTAGCAACCATGATATCAAATAAATTAGACTTCAAGCCTAAGCTTATCAGAAGAGACAAAGCAGGTCATTTTTACTAGTAAAAGGAACAATCCAGCAAGAGGAAATTACAATTATCAACATCTATGCCCCAAATGTAGGTGCAGCCACTTTCATAAAACAAACTCTGTATGATATAAAGACACACATAGATCCCAATATACTAATACTGGGAGACTTCAATACTCCTCTCACATCACTAGACCAATCTTCTAAACAAAAGGTCAGTAGAGACGCCTTAGACCTACCTAAAGAATACCATAAACCAAATGGACCTATTAGACACATATAGACTCTTTTACCCAACTACAGCCGAATTCACATTTTTCTCAGCTCCACATGGAACCTTCTCCAAAATAAACCACATTCTGGGCCACAAAAAAAGCACTGGCAAATTTAAAAAATATAACATAATCCCCTGCATCTTTTCAGACCACAATGGAGTGAAACTAGAAATAAACTCTAAGAAGACCCAAAGTAACTGGGTAAACACATGGAGACTGAGCATCACATTGCTGAATGAGGATTGGTCATAGAAGAAGTAAGGGGAGAAATTTTAAAAATCCTAGAAACCAATGAAAACAGAGACACAACATATCAAAACCTCTGGGACACTTTGAAGGCAGTACTAAGAGGAAAATTTATAGCACCGAGTGCCCACATAAGAACAGAACATCACCAAATAAATAACCTAATGACACAGGCCAAAGCCCTTGAAAAACAAGAACAGTCTAACCCCAAACCCAGTAGAAGACAGGAAATTATGAAAATCAGAGCAGAAATTAGTGAAATAGAGAATAAAAAAGATACAGAAAATCAACAAAACCAAAAGCTGGTTTCTTGAAAAAAATAAACAAGATAGATAAACCATTGGCCAACCTAAACAAAAGAAAGAGA
This sequence comes from Graphiurus murinus, assembly GCA_004027655.1. Taxonomy (NCBI): domain Eukaryota; kingdom Metazoa; phylum Chordata; class Mammalia; order Rodentia; family Gliridae; genus Graphiurus; species Graphiurus murinus. Next base: position 37,413 of record PVLC010014751.1, read on the forward strand.
GAATTAGCCCAAATTACCAAAATAAGGGAAGAAAAAGGTGATATTACCACCAACAGTACGGAAATACAGAGGATAATCAGAAACTATTTTGAAAAACTATACTCCAAAAAAATGGAAAATCTAGAAGAAATTGACAAATATCTAGATACATAAAACTCACTAAATTGAGTCAAGAATATATAGAAAACTTAAACCGACCAGTAGCAATCAAGGAGATAGAAACAGCAATAAAGAGTTTACCATCAAACAAAAGCCCAGGGTCAGATGGTTTTCCAAGTGATTTTTATAAAAGATTTATAGAGAGCTAAAACCAATACTCCTCAAACTATTCTGTGAAATAGAAAGAAACAGGACCCTCTCAAACACATTCTATGAAGCCAAAATCACATTTATACCAAAGCCAAATAAAGTCAGCTCAAGAAAAGAAAACTATAAGCCTATATCATTGATGAACCTAGATGCAAAACTGCTAAACAAGATACTAACAATGTGCATTCAAAACTACATCAAGAAAATTATACACCACAACCAAGTTGGGTTCATCCCAGGGATGCAAGGCTGGTTCAACATATGGAACACAATCCATGTAATTCACCACATAAACAGAATCAAAGATAAAAATCACATGATCATCTCAATTGATGCTGAAAAAGCATTTGACAAGATCCAACACCCATTCATGCTAAAAACACTTCAGAGAATAGGAACAGAAGGAATGTACCTCAACATCATAAAGGTAATATACAATAGGCCCACAGCCAACATCATATTAAATGGAGAGAAACTGCAGGAGTTCCCACTAAAAACAGGAACAAGGCAAGGATGTCCATTATCACCTTTTCTGTTCAATATAGTACTTGAGACTCTAGCCAGAGCAATACGGCAAGAGAAGGAAATCAAAGGGGTAAAAATAGGGAAAGAAGAAATAAAACTATTCCTTCTTGCAGATGACATGATACTATACTTAGAAGACCCAACAAACTCAACCAAAAAAAATTACAGAATTGAACAACAAATTCAGCAAAGTGTCTGGATACAAAATCAATCTTAAAAAATCAGAAGCTTTCCTGTATGCCAACCATAAATCCATCGAAAAAGAAATCCAGAAAACAATTCCACTCACAATAGCACCCCGAAAAATAAAATATTTAGGGATAAATCTAACCAAAGAGGTAAAAGACCTCTATAAGGAAAACTATAAAAAGTTGAAGAAAGAAATCGATGAAGACCTTAGAAGATG
>PVLC010014752.1:0-28602 GCA_004027655.1 Graphiurus murinus
TTGCTGGGTAGGAGAATCTTGGCTGCAAGTTATTTTCTTTCAGAGTTTGGAATATGTTACTCCATCCTCTCCTGGCTTTCATGACTTGATTCGGGAGGTCTGGTGTGATTCTAATTGGTTTGCCTCTAAATGTCACTTGGCCTTTTACTTTCGCTGCCTTTAAGATTCTCTCCTTTGCCTCTACATTGGTCAATTTAATCACTATGTGGCGTGGTGAACCTCTTCTTTGGTCTTGTCTTGAGGGAGTTCTGTATGTTTCCTGAACCTGTGCGTCGACTTCTCTTTCTATGTCTGGAAAATTCTCTGTTATTATTTCTTTGAAGAGATTGTTTATTCCATAAGTTTCAACTTCTAATCCCTCTTCTATGCCTATTATTCTTAGGTTAGCTCTTTTAAAATTGGCCCAGATCTCTTCAATGTCCGATTCATACTGTCGTTTTTTTTTCTCAATTATGTACTATATATTCATTTTTGGCATGGTCATCCTCTAAAAGTGATACTCTGTTTTCCATGTGGTCTCATCTGTTATTTATAGTTTGAATTGATGCCTTCATTTCAATTATTTCATCTTTCACTTCCTTCAATGCTTCTATTTGGTTTCTTTTTAGGTCATCGAATTCTTTGTTTATTTGTTCCTTTATGTCTTCCTTTATTTCTTTAAAGCTCTGCCTACATTCTTTCTGAAAATCCTGTATTGTTTCTAGAATTAAAGATCTGAATTGTTCTTCTGGTAGTCTCTGCCATTCTGGGTTGGTGAGATCTGTTATTGAGGGGTTGTGGTAGCTCATTGTTTCTTTGTTATTTTTCCTTCCCATGGTTCTCTGTTCTTCAGTTTATATCTTTACTGTTCTTGCAAGTTTTCTTGTCCAATCTCTGCAGTGGGGGTTTAGAGGTGACGGGTTGTGTTCAGAGAGAAAGTCTGAGTGAGAGATTACAGTAATGAATGCAGGAGTAGGATAAAGAAGACAGTGTGTTCCAGCAGTATAAGATGTTGAGTGTGTTGAGGTAATCTATTAAAAAGATTAGAGGTGGTAGAGGAAAAAGGAAAAAGGAGAAGAGAGGAGGTAAAGTGTTGCGGAGAGGAATATAGAGGGGAGGGGGGGAGCATGTAAAGGGACAGGAAGGGGATTCAACAACCTGAGCAAGAGATAACAAAGCAAGTAATCGTCCAAACAAACATACATAAATCAAGGCAATACAGAAGAAAAACAGGGTATCAAGCTGGAACTTATCACCAAAAAAGAAAAGAAAATAAAATTTAAAAAAAACAACAACAACAAAACAAAAAAAGACAAACAAAAAAAAAAAAAACCCAAAGTCTACAAATAGCAACCAGGCACTAGAGCAATCACTCTGCTAGTTCATAGGCACCGAGTTTAAGTTTTTTTTTTTTTTTATTTGCTCTGTCAGTTCTGGCAGAGGACTTCTGCCGCTGCTCTCCACTGGGCCTGGCTGCATCTATCTCTCTCTGCTTTTTGCTTTTGCAGTCTAAATGCCAGGCCTTTCCAGATGCCCTATATGCTCTGGGATCCTGTGCCCTTCTGACCCAGTCTAGGCTCTAGAAGGGCAGGTGTCTGAGTCTATCCTTTGTATTGTAAATCCAGTACCCCAGGTTGTAGTCCACTTACGGTTCTCTGCTGTTCGGCCTGTTCCACCTCCTAGACAGCTGGGGGTGCAATCGGACAATGATGTTTTGGATAGCTGAAAGGAAGATGGTTGGGAGGAGCTGGCGGCAAAGATGGTGGCAGCCGCGCGCCGGCTCCCCTGGACCTCCTGATCTCCACCCAGGCGCTCCAAATTCACGCCCAGGTTTCAAACACTCCTTCTCTTCCTTCAGTCAAGAAGCTGGGTTCTTGGCTGACCTGCTTCAGGCTCACTTTTCCATCTCTGGAGCGGAGCGCAGAGGCAGATGCTGGTCGCTGGGGGGCGCAGGTTGGTGATAGTCTGGGTAGATGGCAGGAAGCTGGTTGGGAAGGGCTAGAAGGGAAGATAGCGGCCGCTGTTCCACGGCATGCCGGCTCCTGCCAGCTCCCTCTGTTCCTCCTGGACTCAGATCCTCAGCTCCTGTTTCACGCTCAGGCTTCTGTTAAGACGCTGTGTCTTATTTCAGGCTCTGGGCCGTCACAGTTCTGCGCTGAGGCGATGTGCTGGGACAGACCCCAGACCCGCGGGCACTTATGCTGAACGCCCCACGCGTTCTGGTTTCTGCCTGGGTGCAGCGGGGGGTGCCGGGGGGTGCTGTGTCCTGGGGTTTGCTGTTCTCAGCGTCTGGGTGGTCCCCACGGCTCCTGGTCCTGTTTTTCCACAGCCTACTTCTTCGCTGCAGAGCCTGGCTGCTATCCGCCCCGGCAGAGCCGGGCCGCGGGGATCCGCACAGAGCGCGGATCGCTGCACGGTGGCGTCCTTTGTTGTCCCCGCTCTGCTTCCTTGATCTTCTTTATTTGTTTGTGGTTCAAATTTCGCTTTTTTTTCTTCTGTTAAAAAGTTCTTTTTATGGTAAATTTAGATCCAAATCACAGCATTTGAGGAAAGGCGTTTTACTCAGTCGCCATCTTCCCTCTTCAGTTATTACTATTCTTTAAGAATGGAACCATCACATGACTTAGCTATGCCACTCCTCTATATCTTTCCAAAAGGACTAAACTCAGAATACTCTAGTAATATATGCATATCCATAACTATAGCAGCACAATTCATAATAGCCAAGTTATGGAACCAACCTAGGTGTCGATTAATAGAGGAATGGATAAAGAAAATTCAGTATATAAACACAATGGAGTTTAACTCAGTCATAAAGAAGAATAAAATTATATATTTCGCAGGAAAATAGGTAGAGCCATAGACCATCATGCTAAGTGAGATCAGTTAGACTCAGAAAATCAAGAGCTGCATGTTTTCTCTCATATGTGGAAGCTAAAGGGAAAATCTGAAAGAAAAGTTACCTCATAAAAATTAGGAGATAAATCAGTAGAGTAGTGAAAGGGGATCAGGAGAGGAAAAGGGAGTTTTTGAGAAAGGAAAGAAACAAAATAAGCTTAGGTGTATATATGAATATAACATTATGAATCTATCATGTGCAGGGAGGGAGTTGTGGGGAAGGTTACAGACCAAATGATATTGTATGCATTTATGAATGTATCACTATGAAACTCACTATTATGTAAAATTACAATATACAAAAAAAAGATTAAAAAGAGATACTTAAGTAAAGGTCCTGGTAAAGATCATGTGCTACAATTTTTATTTATTATGAACTCTAAAGAAAAGATGCAATTCCTACTACCTTGCTTTTTCTAAATTACCTTATGGTAGTCACTCCACTCGGATATAATCTATAGCATTATTTAAAAGTAATCTCTCTATTGTACTCAATATAGAACCACATGATCCTGGAACATTCCTTCCAAATTCCATGTAACATTTCCTCACTAAAACCTGGATTTATTATATTCATAATGTATATTAAGTATAGAAAAATTGTGGATATCTGTCCTCATTATTTTCTAACAATTTATGGAAAAACTTTTCAGTAAAAGTAAATTATTTTCATCTTCTAATCTTCTTTTGAATTTGAATTCTGCAAGGCAAAGCTAGGGTGGGTTAAACAGTATGATGTCAACATGAAAACTTAGATAATAAGGGTCTATATGCGGATTTCATAAGTAATATATTTGGATTTATCTCCTCTCAGACCAGGAAAGAATAACACTCAATTGCTTAAATGTTCTTACATTCAAAGGCAGATATTTTAAATGCTCAAACAGTTGGTGTGTGTGTTTTGAGGGGGAAGGGGGTCACTGGGGGATCCACACACATGTACATTCATACGCTGGTATGTGTGTTTTATTCACACAATAAAATAAAATGAATAAAATCCAAGTTTTATTCATTTATTTATTTATTTTGGCACTGGATATTGAACTCAGGGCTTTCAAATTCTGAGCTACATCCCCAGTCTTTGTATTCTTTATCTTGAAACAGTGTTTCACTAAATTACTGCACACTGGCCTCCGACTTTTGATCCTCCTGTCTCAGCCTCCCAAGTACTGGGATTACAGGAATACACCACCATGCCTGGTGTGCCTGGTGTAAACCAATGTCTTAATAAGAGAATTTTATTTCTAACGTGTGTGAAAATCATTGGATAACTCTGTTCTTGTGTGGGTGTTTGTGCTGCATAAAAGTGCAAATTTATTCACTAACAGCTATGAACAATTATTTCTAAAATCCCTAATAACCTGTTAGCTCAAACCAAACTACAATAATTTGTATAATTTAGTAAGTTATCTGTTACTCATAATAATGGAAATTAACTTTAGCCCAAACAAGAAGCTATTTATTCCTATTTAGTATTACTTTTGATTTATCAAAGAAAAATATTAGGCAATACCTCCTAATAGTTCAATTATCAAGTCCTGCATAAATCAGAAATTGCTCGGTAATCCACTTTCTAAATGCCCAATAACAAGCTGTATAGCCTAAATCTCTAAAACTTTATAAGGCCACACATATAAATATGGGGACATCAATGTGATGGATTACATTTTACTCTTTCTTCCTTTCACTTGCCTATGTGCGTTAACTAAGCTCCTCATAGTCTTATCCAGTTTTGGGGTCCTTAATGGTGTCTCCTATAGCCAATTTTATGCTCTGGAGTATTTTGTTAATAATGACTACAATAAAAGACACTTGAAGATGTCAAATTACCACTGCCAACACTTGAAAAGGCACAGTCTATAATATATACATACATATATACATATATATATATATATATATATATATATATATAGTTCATTATATGTAATGAAGAACTGGGTGTGGTTAGGGTTTATATCAGGCATGGGTGATATCCTTGTAGGCAACAAAATCTGCAAAGTATTTTTAGATGTTTTGATGAATCCAAGCTTTGTTTTCTATACCAAGGAGCATGCTCCTCTTCCCCCACTGTATTATATTTTGTCACATGAATAATAGACAAAGTGACCATATGATTTATAGTCCAATCTAGGAGTGAAAGGGAGTGCTAAACTACCAAGACATCAAATCAGTAGCATAACCTAGGACTGTGCTGGGCAAAATCAGGCATGTGATTATCCTATTACTTGATGTCTGCTGCATATACTCCCATTTTTTACAGGTTTCCTCATTTTTAAACACCTGCATTTTCTGCTTGCATTTTATTCTCATATTAATTATAAAGAAGTTGATATATTCTGGGATAGAAAATATTAACTGAAATAGGCCACATTGTTTTATCCTACCTGCACAACTTCAAACTCTCCCGTAAAAAAAATAGAACATACTTTTTTTCTTGTTCTTATTTAACCTGGATTTCTATTATTCTTATGTTTCTTGGTAATGCTCAATTCACCACCTTATCAAACCTATCTGAGCACAACTCAATTTTCATTTAGGGTAAAGAACAACTATTCCTATATCAATATATGTTTGAGTTAAAATTAATTTAGGCATAAAATCACAAATGTATGTGTTTACAAATAGGTCTTTTCAAACATACATGTATGCACATTTACTTATAGACTCAAAGAGGGAGACAGGGAAGAGAAGGAAAGGATTAAGTGGAAGAAATAAAAGCTAAAAAATAAAAGGAGAGAATAAAAACATTCTGAAAAACCATCAATACAGAACTCAGCATTTCAGAATTATTGAATAGAGGGGAAATTTTATGAAAGCAGTTTTTAAGAAAGATGTCAACTCGGAAACCTTGAGCCACTTATTAGTTTTCGGAGTGAAAACTTTTGAACCAAAAATAGGCAAGTAAACAGTATTTCGTATTCCTTTCAGCACACTGATGATATTTTGTGGTGTGATGGATTGAAGTTGTTTCAGATATTCTACAATTTCAGTGATTTTCACCCACTGAGACTCTATTCAGATAAAGAGATCAATCTAAATTCTGATGGTTAAGAATTGTGTGTGCCACTTTTCAATCATATTTCAAGAAATCAACTGAATATACCAAATAATTCCAAGCCATTTTTGTCCCATCTCAACCCTTTGCATCTGGGTTTCAATGAAACCAACTTTTAATTGCTGTTTAGCTCAAAGTAGAAAGCAGTTTATAAACAGAAACCTTAAGACAAAAATCAATGTTGTCATATTTTGTCTTAAATTTTAGTGTTTGAAACAACCTTAAAGAAATATTTTCACATTTTTCATCTAGTATAGAATATTGTGTTTATTTTTCCTCTGTTTTGTTTATTTTCCCTATATTATCAAGAAAATCTGAATAAAATAAAGACTCTTAATACTACCTGTTAGTGATTATGTTTTGCATATTCTGGTTCTCATCAGTCCATTTTGCTGAGAACAGAAAGATAAACAGGAATGTTTCAAAATGAATGGGTTTTATAAAGACTTATGGTAAATGGTTCACAAAGGTGCTGGAAACAACTTCTTGGTCCTACATGTCCTCTGGCAATAGAACATTTCCACTCCTACTCCTATCAGGCAGTGTCTACTTGTTCCTTCAATCTGGGCTGGCTTTGTGACATTCTTGACAGGAGACTGTAGTAGAGCAAACATTGTACAAACTCTGCAGCTAGGCTTTAAGAGATGTTGCAGCTTCAGTTTTCACCAACTTACATTCCTGATAGCCAGAGAAGTGAGCTTATGGTCCTGGTTAGATGCAGCAATGAACTTGACAGACATGAATGATGCCATTTTGTGGAATCCAGCCACAGCAGAGCCGCTGGATAACTGCTACCAGATGAGTGATCTCAGTGAACATATAGGAAGTAGAACTAGCCAAGTGGACGATGCCAAAACATATAACTGTGAATAATAAATCCAGACTGATTTGGGGGAGTAGTTTATTATGCATAGTTATAAGCCTCAAGTCCCACTATTATTTCATTCTCTATAATTATAATGAAAAATGAATTCCTTTCTTCTCAAAGATTGGATATTTACTTTTGCCCATTGTTTCTTGCGTTTTCTTTAGTCAATTACTCTTTTTATATTCATCATGTGGCTTCCACTACTATCTCTCTTTAGTTCTATCTATTCACATTTAAATATCCTTCATTCTGCCTTATATTAAGTATGTTTTTCAGCCCCATCATCATGCCTAGTTATTAGCATATCTCTTTTCTCTTTACAACTAAACAATTTTAAACAGTTAGGAGGTAAATCCAGTGATTTTATTTTCACGTCCTTGTTTCAACATATTTTCTCTATGCCTGATCTACTCTGCTCTGTGACTAAAGAAGCTGATGTCTATGGACTGGACTTCCTTGCCCTTTGCTTTTAACTGGGTTACTTCAAGTGGAAGAAATACTGGTAAATGGGAGAGCAAAAGAAAGAAAGGTGATATATGAATTTTAATGGGTCTTCCACTGACAAAGCACACTTTGATAGTGGCTTTCTTCCGTGTGTGTGTGTGTGTGTGTGTGTGTGTGTGTGTGTGTGTGTGTGTGTGTGTGGTACTGGGAATTAAACCCAAGGGAATTCTACCTCCAAGCTACACCCCCAGCCCTATATTGTTTTGAAACAGAGTCTCTCTAAGTTGCTGATGGTTTTGCTCAGTTTCTAAGGCTGTCCTTGAGCCTGTGATCCTCCTGTGTCAACTTCCCAAGTACTGGGATTACAAGCATGTGCCACCACACTGGGCTGACAGTGGCTTTTTCTTTTCCTGAAGATGTTTTCCTGTGATGTTCCTCTACTACTATATGTTTTCTTAAAATCTGGTTACTGCTCATTCCTCTTCCTCCCCTAGGCCTAAGTAAAGGCTTCTTGTTGCCAGCCTCAAGTATTTTTCCATTCTTTTTGGTCTTCTTAAACCCTACCTCCGTTTTATGACAGTTCTACATTAAAATACCTTTAATAATTCATTATGGATATGCCTTTTATTTCCTGCCATGATTCTGATAGAGATCAGCTGCTTACTGATCATATAAACATACAAATCTTACAATCAATTCAAGACAAGATATCCAAAACTAATCTGCACTACTCCAAAATAATCTGCTAATGACAGTGCTTTTTCTTATACTTAACGATTTTAAGAAATGAAGCAAACGTTCACCAAGTTATGAGTATCACACACATGAGTATTGTCTTGCCCTCCCATAGCCCAATAATACCTGGGTGCTATTGTTCTTAGTGAATTATCTTACCTAAACTCTGTAACTTCTGATTACTATACCTGCTTCTAGTTTCCCTTCCCAAAATTTTACTTTTCACAATGTAACCAGACTTAGCTTTCTACACTGAATATAAGACCACATCAGTTTCTTTCTTAAAACTTTTATAAAGCCAGGTGTAGTGGCACACACTTGTAATCCCAGTACTTGGGAGGCTGAGACCGGAGGATCCAGGTTCATGGCCAGCCTCAGCTACTTAGTGAGGCTCTCTGCAATTTAGTGAGATCCTGTTTCAAAATAAAGAATACAAAATAGGGCTAGGGGTGGAACTTGGAGGTAGAATGCCCCTGGGTTTAATCCCCAGTACGTAAAACAACAACAACAAAACCTTTTATATATATGTATATATAAAAGGCCAAATCTTTTAACATGATATTACCTAATCCTCTGATCTGAGCTTCTTACTTCCCCATTGACATCTTCTTCAACTTCCTATGCTGTATTCTACAATAACATAGATGAAACCTAGTTAAATTAAATTAATTTGATGATATAATGATTTACAGTTTTGAATCATAAGTGACACATATAAATTAGATTCAATTTCATGGTGCCATAATGCATGCGTGACATTTGCAAAGGCCCTGCTCTCAACATTCTTAGTAGAATACAATTTTCTCAGATAGGGCTTAGTGACCTTAGGTATTCTCACAGTGGTCACAAGTGTATAATAAATAGAAAGCTTTCTGATAACTTACAGATATCACAAGGGAAGGTAATTATTATTGCATTTGGAATATAAACTGCTTACACATTCTAAATTAAAGAAAAGCTCTTCATTTATAGGCCCTTCAACCAGGAAATTTCCACAACCAACCAGGGCTCCTACACCCAGAATCCTTAAGCAATACCAGGTTAAGATTTTCATTTGAAGCCGGGCGTGGTGGTGCACGCTTGTAATCCCAGTACTTGGGAGGCTGAGACGAGGATCTGGGTTCATGACCAGTCTCAGCTACTTTAGTGAGGCCCTCCTCAACTTAGTGAGACCCTGTTTCAAAATAAAAAGAATAAAAAATAGGGCTGGGGGTGTAGCTCGGAAGTAGAATGCCCCTGGGTTCAATTCCCAGTACTGCCAAAAAAAAATATTTTCATTTGAGAGCCAGGCATGGTGGTACATACCTATAATCCCAGTACTTGGGAGCCTGAGGCAGGATGATCACAGGTTCACAGCCAGCCTCAGCTACTTAGGGAGGCCCTCTGCAACTTAGTGAGACCCTGTTTCAAAATAAAAAAGTACTTGGGGTGTAGCTCAGAGGTAGAATGCCCCTGGGTTCAATCCTCAGTACCCCCCAAAATTTCCATATGAGCAATAAGTTGTTTTGTGAGTCATCTTAAATTCCCCTAACCCTCATTCACCTTAATTTTGTATACAGGTTAGTTATGTACTTTCTTACTCATTCTTGAAACAGAAGGTATATCATTAGCATTGTTTATTTGCTACCAGGAGTTCCCACAGCTATAGAAAAACTGGAAGAGTCTACCGATATGTTTCAGGGTCCCTATTCTGCCACTGAGTAATATGTGGATAGACAACTTAATGTCTATATCACATATATTTTCAGCTGCATACTAAGTGAGATTCTCTGATATCTTAACTCCCTTGCAAATCCCCAAAAGGAAATTAATAGGCAGCCTAGTTTTTTGCCAAATATTAGGAAATAAAAGAGATGATAATCCTTATGGGATTCTAGTCATGCACTAATAATTCTACTTATTGTCTACCTAGTTTCCTCTGTTCAGTAGAAATCCCATAATATAATTAAATAAATTTGCATAATATTCTCTTATGGGTATTCTATTGTGGATGACGGGGGAAAACTAGTCCTTTTATATTTTAGAAAAGTATGTACTTTCAAAAGAAGCAATTCTCATGATCTAACCCTTGATCATATTGATTTCTACCACTAAAAATTATATAGTGAATGTTATTTCCCCCAGAATGACAAACAGGTAGCTAACTTCTGGTCCCTGATGACATAATCTTATCCATAGGAGGTAAACTGAGCACAGTGACAAGTATATTGTCTAAATTCTGGAAGTTATGATATAGTGCGATAAAGTCTGTGCATTCAAATTCCTGGTGTTTTCAGCTCTGGGATGTTTCTAGTCATTTGATTTGGATATGTTTTGCTGCCATCCATTCAAACCAATGGGCCTACATTAGTTCTAAATTATTTTCCCTTTCCAGTGACTAGAGTCATCAGATAACATAACACAGAGAGCAATACTCTGGTGACAATATCAATATTTTCCATCATACATACACTAGGCAGTGAAGTACATCGTAGAACTCACAGTAATGAATGCTAGTCTACTCTAGTTATGCAATCATAGTTTTAAGACATTTGGAGACATCCCTGACTCAGCAAAAAGCTTTTTCTCGTCTCCTTTTCATCCTTTTTCAGCTAGGAACAAGTCTGATGTTTACTTTTTCACTCTTCCAACCTGCCTGAATTATAGCAATTGTAATTTACATAGTGCCAAGTGTTTTTATAGTTACTTTGAATGTTACCGCATAAAGATATCTCAAAAATGCATATGCAACACCTGAGGAGTTTATTTTTCCCTTAAGTGTCCCAAATGTGTCTTTTCATTTTGGTAAATATAATACATTACTCTCTCTATATAACAAGAAATCGTATGTTTATGATGTACAATCTGATGTGTAATGAATATATAGAACTTTCAGTTGGTATAGCCACCCAGTGCTGCCTCACAACATTTTATTTGCTGCTGACAACTTTTACATAAGTGGACTGTTGCCATTCTCTGCTTCAAAAGGCATCTTCAAACTTGACAATACTGGATTATTGTGTTTCAAGAATTCATATTCCACAGTACAGAATTACACTCTTGGAACACTTTTGACAAGTGACTTATGAGCAAAGTAGGATTTAGAAGGAAATAGACCAAGTGCTATGGGCATGTATGTTTGTATCACTTTGGACCTCACTATGATATATAATTACAGTGAACTTATAAAAGTACAAAAATAAAAAATTCTCTTTAACTTGAAAAGGCGCAGCCTATATGAATAATGGAGGACTGGGTGAGGTTAGGGTTTATAACAGCACTCCATAACAGACACATCTTTTGTGCCACCTCAGATTATCTTGATTACATTCATTTCTTCAGCCCTTAGCCACTGGTTCCAACTCTCCCAACAGGCACACCAGCCACTACTGAAGTTACTAATTTGGGATGACTATATGTAGTCACAAGCTAACATTACTTTTCCTCATTCTTTTACAGTGTGCCTCTGGCATTCCATCTGGAACTTCCTTGTTGTCCCTTAGGTGTGAGACAAAAGACAAAAACAAGCAGAAGTGTGAGAGAATTGAAACTTTAGCATGATCTGAGATTGGAAGGCAGTGAGTAAAATTTTCACTACTCTTCCCTCCAACAAACCTTTCTGAGAGTGGGGAATAGATAAGACTTTCTATAAGATAATTTGTTGTGACTGAATGAGGAGTTATATCTGATGCCAAATCCTCACATTGCCTCTTCTCTACTACTTAGTCTTTGTTCACCTTACTCTTACTTCCCTGGGACTGTACCCCCTAATAAATTAATAGCACATACGATCTCCTTCACAGTTTGATTTTTAGAGAAGCCAGACTAATTGTTGGTATCATGAAGGGACCAGAAAACAGATACATACCCTACCTCATTTGGTTGGATTTCTGAAGTTGGATTAGATACCAAATTAATGCTAACAGGGATGCCTTTCTGGTAATAGATGAGGTGGTGATAACTGATGTTATGAAATTGCATCACAATCATTGTTTAAAAACCCTCCAGTTAGTTGGGATGAAATGTAGGTTGATGGTGAACTTTTGGAATATATGGTTTCTGTAACAATTTAACTATATGAAGCTAAAGCTAATTTAGAATAATGGTTGATGATGCTGACTTCTGTTGATAACATCAAAAGTCTAGAAAAAATGAAATATTCAGGGAAGTCCAACTGACAACGCATAGCATGCTGAAAAAGCCAAAGGGCTTCACATTCTCAACAGCTTCAAGGCACATGAGCTCATATCTTGTTATAAACAATTGGTTTTACACACATACAAATAGACAGACAGACACACATGCACACATACTCATAAGACATTATAGAAAATGTAATAAGTGTTGACTAGATATTTGATGGTTTTAAGGAATAATTATCATTATTCATGTCACAAAGGAGCTACTATTGGTTATTTATTATTTATTTATTTATTTATTTATTTATTTATTTATTTATTGTACTAGAGATTGAATCCAGGGGCATCCTACCTCTGAGCCACACCCTCCAGCCCGATTTTTATTTTATTTTATTTTGAAACAGAGTCTCATTAACTTGCTGAGGCTGGCCTTGAACCTGTGATCCTTCTGTCTCAGCCTGCCAAGTACTGGTTTACAAGTGTACACCACCACATCCTGCTCTATTGTTATATTTAATTTTTTTGTACTGGGGATTGAACCCAAGGATATTCTACCTCCAACTTACACCCCTAGCCCTATTTTATTTTCAATTTTGAAACAGAGTTTTGCTAAGTTGCTGAGGGTCTTGCTAAGTTGTTTAGGCTGACCCGCAACCTGTTATCCTCTTATCTCAGACTCCCAAGTACTGGAATTACAGGTGTGCACTGTAATATCTGGCTTAAAAATCATCTTTGTACATAATGAAATAATTATGTCATACATTTGCTGCAAAATGGGTAATAAGAGTAATGATAGTTAGTGGGAGTATATTTAAAACAAGATTTGTTGTTTACAGATAATTGTTGATGGTGAGTGATAAGTGCCTGGTCTTTATTTTACTATTATATCTATCTCTATACATATTGAAATGTCCATGGTATACATTGTTTTTAAAATGTGCCTAGGATTGGATTGTAAATATAGAAGAGCCGCAAAAAAAAAAAAAAAAGAAAGAAAAAGAAAAAAAGTCAACATGCAGAACAATGGCAATGTTTTATGACAGTTAGGACTCTGGTAAAAAAAAAAAAAGTGGGGCTCTTTGGAGTGGGGATACATGGTGGATAGGTCTGACAATATTATACTTATCAAATTTCCCTGAAACCTCTAGTTCAGCAGAAGCAATTCCCTCCACTTTCAGGTATATACTCAGAAGAACTGATAGCAAGATATTTGTAAACCAATGTTCATAGCACATTTATTCACAATGGTCAAGGCCTATCAATTGATAAGTATGAAAAATGGGGCACACAGACGGTTGTAGTGGCACACACTATAATCCTAGTACTTGGGAGGCCAAGACCAGAAAATCAGAGCTTCAAGGACAGTTTCAGGAACTTAGAAAGGCCCTCAGCAACTTAGTAAGACCTTGTCTCAAAATAAAAAATATGGCTGGGGCTGTAGCTAAGAAGTAGAATACCCTTGGGTTCAATCCCCAGTACCACAAAAAATAGGGTTCACATATTACATTTAAACATTATTCATCCGTAAAGAGAAATGGAATTCTGATGGTTGCTATAATATGGATGAACTTTTACATTATTCTAAGTGAAATAAATTAGATGCAAAAAAGATAAATATTGTATTGACTCAACTTATGTGAGGTACCTAGACTAGTTAAGTAAATAGAAAGTAGAAGAGTGAATACCAGGGTCTGAGGGGAGAGGGGAATGTAGTTATTCTTTAATATGTACAGAGTGTCAGTTTGGTTTGATAAAAAATGTATGAAGATGGATGGTGGTGATAGTTTTCCATCAATGTGAAGGTACCTAACATCTCTGAACTTCACACCAAAAATGATTAAAATTGCAAATTTTATATTATGTTTATTTTATCACAATGAGCTAATTAATTTTATGGCATATACTATTGAGTCTTATCTTTTTTTATTTAAAAAGCTTTTACTAGTATTCCATATAGATGTCTTTCTCTATGCAGTCCCTCTGCTACCTATATACCTAGTTTCCAATCCATCAGTGACTGTTCCTCTTTCACTTACCATTCCAGGGACCGGGATGTCTGCACAGCCAGCAGATGCAAAGATAATCATTTTCCTATAATGACTTCTAGCAGATTTATAATTTTAACTATTATGTCAATACATATAATTCATTTATTTTTTGTGGTACAGGGACTGAACCCAGGGGTGTTCTAACTCAGAACTACACCCCAAATAAATATTTTTTATTTGGAAACAGGGTCTTGCTAGTTGCTAAAAGTCTTATTACATTGCCGAGGCTGTCCTCAAACCTGTGATACTCCTGTCTCAGTCTCCCAAATACTGAGATTCAAGAGTGTGCCATCACACCCAGCTTATAATTCATTTCAATCTACTGTAAAGTGCAAGGGAAAGGTCAAATTTTATCCCCATATGGTTATCCAGTTGTTCCAGCGCCATTTTTTAAAAAGATAATCTTTTCCACAGTGAAACATTATGGCATATTAGATGAAAATTAACTGACCATATCCTATTCCATTGCTTATATATCTATCCTTATGCCAATACTATGCTGTTTTGATTGCTGTTGATTTACAGTTAGTCTCATAATAGACAGCCTAAATTTTCCAACTTTGTTATTTTTCAAATGATTTTGGCTATTTGAGTTTCTTTGTATTTCTACATGTCATAATGAGCTTGTCAATTTCTATAAATATCTCACCTATGGAATTGCATTGAGTCTGAAGATTTTGTGTAGAATCAATGTATTAACATGATTGAGTCTAAAAATCCATGAGCCTAGTACACTCTCAATTATTTAGATTTTGTTTTAACATTCTCTAAGTATTGTGTAATTTTTGATTTACATATGTTTACTTGTATGTGTGTCTGGGGGGGGGGTTACTAGGTATTGAACCTAGAGGCATTGTACCTCTGAGTTACATCCATATCCCTTTATTATTTTGGAACAGGGTCTCATTAAGCACAAGCTAGCCTCAAAATTGTAATCCTCTTGTCTCAGCCTCCTAAGTATTGGGATTATAGGCATGTGCTCCCATACTCCACTTAATATGTATCATTTTTAAAATGTAGAAGTCTTATATTGCTACCTAAGCAATATAAGTATTACCTAAGTATTTCAAGTTTTGGAATGAAACTTTAAATTTAAAATTTTTCATTGTTGGTTTATAAAATTACAATTTGTTTAATGTCCTAAAACCTTATTTAACTTTATAAAATTATAATTTGTTTAATGTCTTAAAACCTTATTTAACTTACTTATCAGTTATAACAGCTTTTTAAAGACTCCTAAGAATTTTCTAAGTATACAAGAATACTGTATTCACGAAAAACAGCACTGCTTCTTTATTTCTGTTCAAAATGTCTTTTCTTGTTTTTTTTTTTTCTTTCCATCCTGGTTTCCTTACTAAATTGTTGACTAGATGTTGTGGGAGTGAATATCTTTACTTTGTTCCTGCTTTTAGGTCTAAAAATTCAATGCTTCAAAAATTATATGATGTCAGCTGTAAAGATTTTCATAGATGCCCTTGATTTGGTTGAGGAAATTTTCTGAAAGAACTAATCAGTTTGTTGAATATTTTTATTATGAAGAAGTATTGAAATATGTCAAAGGACTTTTTCAGTGCATATTGAGAGGATACAATGGTTTACAGCATAAAAATTAGCAGTTATGCTCTGATATCCATGAACCATTGCAACCTAGGTGGTAGATTGCAAACATGGAGTGGGAAGGAGGGAAAATCGGAGCTAAAAAGGAGATAGAGGGGAGTGTGAGGTCATTCAAGGTCAGAAAAATTTGAAGGAAAGAAAATGAATTCAGAGATACCAAATTTAAAGTTAGGGAAGTTGGAGGCAAAACTCAATTTAGGGATCTAAGATGTACTAATGATGTAAAGAAGATGTATAAATATTGAAGGAAGAAAAACAGGGCTATTTGTAAGCACATTGGGGTTACAGAACTCTAGATGTGTAAAGCACTTTGTACTTTATCTAATTTATTGACCCGTTATATATTTGAAAGTTTTATAAATACCATTAGTGATGGGAATTCCTTCTATATTGTATTTTTCACATATTAAATATCCATATTTCTTTGACTTATTATGCATTATTCTACTCTTTGGCACCAAGTAGAACTCACTTGACAGTCTTCTAAATTTAATAACAGATATCTAACATATACAGTGCATTTGGGGTTCTATAATACTATTTCATATGTAAAAGGAAGCTATTACAAAAACCAAGATTGAGAAAATGAAGTCTTGATATAGAGCTGCTTTGAGAACATTTAAGGACTAAGAGATAAAATTAGTAGAACTTTGGTTATTTGAGAAGTAGTGATAAGACAGAGTGAAAAAATAAATTTAAATGTTCTAACCTCAAGAGTGCCAACACATTATCCATAGTAAGGAATGTATATATATACATATGAAGAAATATATATATATATATATTTCCAGGTTGCAGTTATTTTCTCCTTTTTTATCATCATAGAGGTGCTAGTTACATTCTCCTCATCCTCACTGCTGCTATTATCATTGCTGTTGTTTTAGAATCTGTTGATCTCAGAATACCTGTAGGACAATCAGGTGATCTGTCTAGAAAGTGACTAGAAATGTAAATTTTGCCCATCTTCACTTGCTGACAAGTAATGAGTGCAATTTGGGGGCACATTTACTTACTAATAGTGTTTCTACATCTCTGAAATAGAAAATAACAACACTTACCTCATACAATGATTGTAAGAATAAAGTGAGTTAATATGCAGAAAGCACAAGAGAAAAGGACTTGAGGACAGAACTTGGATTACAGTGAATTCTCAATAAATAGACATCATATAACAAACACTAATATTGTTATTGTAATAACCAAAATTATAGAGAAATATATATGGTACAAGTATGATATAATATACAACATATAGGAAGAAAGTACATGCACTTTAAATTATTGTGGAACATTAGTAGAATTATAAATTCATTTCAAATGTCCTTCCAATATTTTTGATAGTACAATTGACTAATTTATTATTTGATATCATAGCCACTGGTGCAATTTACACAATATTTTTGTTTTTCTTTCCAGGCATGTGGAGAGTTCGCATCTCTTTACCAATGAATTTGTAATTTAATATATGAGTCATGTTAGCTAAAGAAATGTGAATAGAACCAATATGTAATTTCCAGACTGAATCACTATCTTGTCTCTATCCCTCTCACAATGCCCTAAAATAAGGAGAGCCTCTGGTTCACCTATGTAGAAGCAGAAGCAAGAAATATATCTTGATGTAAGACACTGGTATTTTTATGTGCAAATTAGACTACATAGCATCATCTATCTTGGTTACTAGAGAAATTTGCACCAGAAATATGGTGCAGCCAATAAATAAAACCTTAAAATGACTGGGCAGTAGTGAAGAAACGGAGGCTATAAGAATGATGATCTATACTGTACAGTGGCTAATCATTTGATGAAATTTTTGGAAGAAATAATCTGGAAGAGAAGTTATGTTCTGAATTTTTAAATAAAGTCAGGCATGGTAGTGATTGCCTGTAATCCCAGTACTTGGGAGGCTAGACAGGAAGATCACAGACTTGAGGATAGCTTCAGCAACTTAGCAAGATCATAAGCAACCCTAGCAAGACCTCATTTCAAGTTGAAAAAATAAAAAATACTGGGGTGTAGCTCGGAGATAGGATGTCCCTGGTTTCAATCCCCAGTACCAAACAAACAAAAACAGAAACAGAAATAAAAATTGTAAAAGAAGGCAAGTGTGTTCGTTGGTTGTTATTTGCTACAACTGATAAAGACTACAAGAAAATGATTGGCTCTGAAAATGATTGGCTGGTTTGCAGGCAGGAATAAAAGAAAAGAGTGAGCCAGACTTGTAAGGATTAGAAGAGGCAACTGCTTTTAACACTAATTGGTAAAATACATATGTGAGAAAGGCTTTGTGAGACAAAGGCCAATTAAAAGCTAGCCTTCTGGCAGAAATCAAAACAAGAGTATGCCCTCCATATCCAGTATTAAAATCCCTGAAAAAATGAGGATCTTTCAGAGAGAAGATCCAATTAAGGTTTTAACACCCAGGAAATCTTTTCAATTGGACAAAATGGCTCAAGAAACAGAATAAAGTCATGGCTCTCCTACTGGAGCTTGATAAGCTCAAGAAATAAGCAATTAAGTTGAAAGAGAGAGACATGAGGAAGAGAAAGTAAAGAAATATAGCAAATCTAATAGGAATGTACAGAAATGGACTGTGTGTGTCACTTGTAGAACAAGAAACCTATTATAATTAAATACATCATAAAGCCCACTAAGTTTATAAAGAGAATGTTACTGCAAAGAAAAAACAAATTTTATGACTGTTTAATATTCAAAATGATTCTTGGAGCCCCCATTTTTCTAGGGGTAGCAAGCTGAGGAGACTGCAAAGTCCACCAGCAGACATATTCTATAGTTCTTATTTCAGATCTGTCCAAGGAGGATAATGAAAATGGAAATATCTTCAGAGCTCATAGCCAGAGAGTTTGAAGAGCAATTAACTGGATAGACCTTCTCCATGGCATAATCAGGTACCAAAGAACATTCTACTAACTCACATCCCCTCCAGTTTTCACAAAGGAGGCCTTCACAAAGTTTGTCCAGTCATATTTCAGAATTTTTATAAACTTTTGATTGTCTACCTTTCCTATACTTCCTATCTATACATGCAGACATAAATTTCCATTTCCCATTCTCATACGGATATAAAATTCATAAATATATACATTATATTCATAGATATTAGAATGAAACATAATTACTTGTTAACTAGTTAACAGGTCATAGAACTCTAGACTAAGAGTAGCCAGCTGGGTGTGATGGTATATGCCTGTAATCCCAGTATTTTGGAGGCTGAGACAGGAAGAGCACAGGTTCAAAGACAGCTTTAGCAACTTAACAAGACCCTCATAAATTTACTGAGACCCAGTTTCAAAATAAAAAATAAAAAGGGCTGGGGCTGGGGCTCAGAGGTAGAACAGAATCCCTGGGTTCCATTCCCAGTACTACCCCCCAATAAAAAGAAAAGCCATGTGTGAACTAATACAAAGATTCATAACATAACACACAGATATTATGAAATGCTAGCTAAATGTTTGACAGAATGTGATGGGGGGGGTGGTTCTCCCTTTGAGAGGTAGCAGAGAGATAGGTATATTTTTCATGACAGAAGAATAAGCCAAATATTTCATAACCAGCAAGGCAGACTGTGATCATCATTAATGCTCTTTAAAGTTCAGAGCTTGTTTCACTATCAAATAATCTTTAAAGACAATAACATTAAAACTACAAGGTGAGCTGGGCGTGGTGGCGCACGCTTGTAATCCCAGCATTCAGGAGGCTGAGACCGGAGGATCCCGGTTTGCGGCCAGCCTCAGCTACCTGGTGAGACACTCCGCAACTTAGTGAGACTCGGTTTCAAAATAAAGAATAAAAAATAGGGCTGGGGGTATAGCTCAGAGGTAGAACGCCCCTGAGTTCAATCCCCAGTACTGAAAAAAAAAAAAAAACTATAAGGTTATTTTAAAACAAAGTTATACTATACATACATAAATTATATGTGTACGTGTGCACGCACATGTGTGTGTATCTGTATGTGTAGCTTTGTGCGTATGTGTGTGCTGGTGATTGAACCCAAAGGCATTCTACCTCCAAATTATACCCCCAGCCTGATTTTATCTCTTATTTGGAAACAGAGTCTCACTAAGTTGTAGAGGACATCACTAAGTTCCCAAGGCTGGCTTGCAACCTGCAATCCTCCTGTCTTAGCTTCCCAAGTACTGGGATCACAAGCATGCGCCAATATGCCTGGCTCAAAAATATATTTTAATTCAGAATTATCTTCAAATAATGTCTGTATTATTCCTTGCAGAAATTACTAAAATATTTTATTTATAATATTTACTTAAGTTCAAATAATTGTCCAGGATTCATAATACTTTTAAATGTTTTTTATATTTCTACCCTACATAAAGAATTAGATAGTCGTTGTAGTCACTATAAAAATTATTAGACAAAATTCTAAGCTAAACACTTTTAAATTATTTTGTATTTTTCTATATATTCAAATAATATGACAAAACTAATAACTCATAGAAAGCATCAATGAGAAGATGCTTACTGTTGAAACTTGTGATAAATTCTGGTGGCAGCAGTTAAGATTGATTAATTTTTAAAAGGAGAACATGTATGACTTGTTTATGCAGGACCTGTGATGCTACTGGGCCGGTTACAACAGATATGTAGACATGTGAAGAAAGGTAAGAAAAGAACACTATGTCCCCGCCCTATTATATCAGAAGATAGGTTGTCAAAATGGTAAAGGCGGAGAACTAGCAAGAATCCTGGGTCTGGGAGAGATGCAATGATTTTATGCAGAACTCAAAGAGTAAATGGATCTTTATCTCTTCAATATTTTAACAATATTGTCAATAAGTACTGAGTTTATACTATTAAAGCATACTGTTCTAGTTTACAGAATGTGATAGGGCAAGGTGGCCTGGTACAGACCAATATAGATAATGGTAGAATAGAAATAGTATAGGCTGTGTTTAAATAATCAGACATTCTATTAATTAAGTCCAGTTCTGCTACAAATTAGCCATAAGTCCTTAAATAAGTTACTCACTATCTTATAACCATATTTTTTCTTTTCGTCATTTGTCCAATGAAGATAGTGCTACCTACTTTATAATGTTCTTGTGCAAATTATGAGATAGACCAAATGAATATATAAATAAATGCCTAATAAGTGTTCATTGGTTGCTTTCTTTCAGAATCTTTATCCCTTTGTTGAGAACAGATGTACCAAATTAAAAGTTGCCCCCCAAATTCATGTCTACTCACAACCTCAAAATTAGATACAAGATATTTGTAGATATAATCAAAGGAGGATGAGGCCATTCTGGATTAGGGCAGGCATTAATAGATTAGACTGATGCACTTATGAAAAGAGGACACTCCTACACACAGAGAAGGATGATGGTCATGTGACAGTGGAGGCAGAGATTACAGCTGGGCTACCACAAACCACGAATGGCTAGTAATTACTAGCAGTTAGGAGAGAGAGGCATGGAGCAGATTCTCCCGCAGAACCTCTGTGAGGAACCATCCCTTCTGATACCTACATTTCAGATTTGATCTTCAGAATTGTGAAAAAATACAGTTCTGTCATTTTAAGTCACCGAGTTTGTGGTAATTTGTTAGGTCAGCTATAGGACTCTAATACAGAGGAAGTAAATACACAAAAAGAATCCCATTTAAAATTTTTCCTCATTAAAACATTCTTAAATCTCTTCTATTTTTAAATGAACAGATTAATTCTATGTTTTATCTTGCACAACATGATGTTATGAAGTATATAATCATTGTAGAATGATTAAATCTAGATAATTAGCAAAATTCACTATTTCAGATCATTATCAATTTTTGTGGCAATAGCACAAAATATCCACTCTCTTTACATTTCACATTGAATTATCAGTGATCTACATAAAGGGTGGCAAAGTCAGCAAATTAGTTATCAGTGTATCTTCTTTGGAAAAATATAGAAAGATATAAATATAAAAAGTAAAAATATAGAAAGATCTAAAATTTCATTTTAAAAGACAACAAAGAAAATCACTCTAATTATATAATTATCTCTTTTTTGGAACACAATGGACTAGGAATTTCTAATTTATATGAAGAAAATATATGAGGAGAATTCTGAATATTCCTAGCTGAATACTTATGAGTAAAGTATGTTTTCTAATGTGTTAACTTGGATGGAGATAGGGAGCAATGGGCTATAAAAATATGGAGCATTAGAGTTGATATAGTGGTTATTTGAATTACTTCACTGACCAGGTATTACATAGCTAATGCATGCTAGTAAATGGGAGAGTAATTCATATAATTCATACTCCATCTCTAATTTTTACTTGGTCTCAATATGGAATCAAAGACAGACATTAAAGAATTAAATAAATGAACAAATACTATCAAGTATGAAGTCAAGGAAAATACAAATGGCTATAAGAAAATATAAGAAACATACTTCATTCAGATGATAATTCTCTTTGAAAGGATATGGGACATGTTATGTAAAGAATGAGGATGAGTTAATAATATGATGGAGTAGACAAGCAAAGGACAATTTCTGTCCAATGGAAAACTTGTACAAAGGTCCTAATATACATAGCAGTGTGAGTCAACCTGATGAAAGGCTAGAATAACTGTATTATAGAGTGTTGGATTATTGATGGGGATTCATGAGGAGTGGTGATAGTGGACCTTGGCATGGGATGTGGCTATATACTACAGATCTAATAAAGGAATTTTAAGTTTATTCTTGGAGAAAAGATATTAAAGGATTTCAATGAGGATATAAAATTATAGCTATATTTTAAAGAGCATACTAGAAGAATCTAAAATATACATATTATGCATTTTATTTATAAGTAATCATTCAACCATCCATTCAGCAAATTTAATTGAGCATCTATGTGCCAGTACTCTTCCTCTGGAAATAGTCCCTTCTTGCATAATTCATAATACTGTGTAAACAAAACAGCTGGTTGGTGTCTTGTATATATCTCAAGAACAATATAAAATAAACATTAATAATCAAAGCACATTTCATCAGAATTCTGAACTCAACAAAAACTAGAACAATATTTCTCAAAAGTTAGCATATATGAGTATCACCAAAAGGGCTCAACAGAAAAGATTGTTGGGCCCTATTCCCAGAATAGAATTATGAGGTCTGAAGGGGACTATGCATTTCCAAAAAGTTCCCTGTAATACAGATGTTGCTGGACCTGGGATCATACTTTGAGAATCACTGATCTCAATTTTTAAACTTAAGAATTACTTTCAACACTCTTTGAACTCAATATGCATTTTGCCTGTGAATGGTGTTACAAGTACATATAATGATTCAATTATTCTAGGGTGGGACCCAAAGCTCTAAATTTCTAAAATGTTCCTAGGTCATGCTAATTATGTTGGCCCATGACACATCCTTTGATTAGAAATGTCTATAACAGACTAGCAATTGTAGAATTACCTGGAAGATTATGCAAAATTCAAAACTGTCAATCTTCACTCCATACCAAGTGAATCAGATTCTGCATTTAGACAGATTCCCAGGTGATTCTTACAATGAGCACTGTCTCAAAGCACTTCTCAAACTTGCAGGAACAATGAAATCACCAAGATAGGTGTAAAAACGTGCTCATACCTGTGACTCACTAAGAAAAATCTTGATTTTTTTTTTTTTTTTTTTGGTACTGGGTTCAATCTGGGCATTGGGGTTTTTATTTTATTTTTTTTTAATTTTTATTTATTTATTTATTTATTTATTTATTTATTTATTTATTTATTTATGCGGTACTAGGGATTGAACTCAGGGACGTCCTACCTCCGAGCTATACCCCCAGCCCTATTTTTTATTCTTTATTTTGAAACCGAGTCTCACTAAGTTGCGGAGTGCCTCACTAGGTAGCTGAGGCTGGCCACGAACCCGGATCCTCGGGTCTCAGCCTCCCAAATGCTGGGATCACAAGCATGAGCCACCACGCCCGGCTCAGCATTGGGGTTTTTAATGCTATCCAAGTTATTTCAAGATGCAGCAAAGTTTGCTACTGATACTTCTAATGCCTTGCTACTTGAACTGTGGTTTGTTGAACAGCAGTATGGATATCATCTGGGAGTCTGCTTGAAATGCAAACTCTCGGGTCCCACCTGAGACACACTGCCTTTGAATTTCCCTTTAAATAGGATCCCCTGGTATATATTAAAAGTTTGACTGAGCTGCTTTAAAGCTGTGCTGTCCTATACCAATAAGGTAGCTACTAGTTATATATAGATACTTCAACTTAAAAGAATTAAAATTGAAAAATGAAAAATTCAGTTATTTAATCTTACTAGCACATTTAAAGTGCTCAATGGTCATATATGTGGCTAGAGGCTACCATATCAGATGATGTGTGTGTGTGTGTGTGTGTGTGTGTGTGTGTGTGTGTGTGTGTGTGTAATTTTCGTTATTGCAGAAAGTTCTATTGGACAATGCTGCTGAGATTATGACATGCTTATATTTAAAATCATCAGACAAAGCCATTTTTAAAATAGACAGAGATAGCTGAAAATAGATCATAGTATCTGAGATAGGTACCCATGGAAACATATATTCATACATCTTTATAAAAAGCACATGATAAGTAAAAGAAATTATTTCTTAAAACTCTGACCTTGCTTAGAGATCAGTGGTGTGTGTCCTATGCATAGGTCCTACAGAGTAATTATTTTTATAAAAGTATTCTGTACAGGTTTATGGGAAGAGAAAAGTTTTCCTACTTTATATTCTGAAAAGGCTATTTCTTTCCAGCTTGCATTCATGCTAAAGGTGTCTCTGAACTGTGCTCAGGCAGCTCTGCTCTTACAAGATGCTTCAGGGAATAGGAATTTACTCCTTCTACTTAAGCCAGGAGGATAACTAGGAAGCTTGCTGATTTAATTTTTGAGAAAGGTCTTGACGTTTTGCCTCCATTTGCAAAAATGTCCTTAGGGGTTGTGTGACTCACCAAGCCAGCCAACATTTTCATCCCAGGTATGCAATTGGGTGCATACTTTGTTAACATGCAGCAACTGATCACTGCCCAGGTTCGTAACTTCCAACCCTCATAGTCCTGGAGTGAAGGATGCTTGGAAGTCCTCCTTCACTTTTAATTGTGAAAACCAAAATGGGAATAGTATTTAGGGTTTGACAGTCAATGATCTGCCACTTAAAAATCCCTTTAACAAGGGGCTTTCCTTCCAACATAATGCTTTGGTTTCTAATTTACAAGTAAATCTCCTTTGCCTGGTGGTGAAGCACACTGCTACTATGAAGTAAAATTAAATAATGATGTATGTGTGAGGGATCACACTTTAAAAAGAAAATTTCTAAGAGACTATTCTGCAGTTCTCATGTGAAAAGAACTGTTAAATTCTTCTATGAGAGTGTAAGTAGGAGAGGAAAGTGAGAGAAGATACATTTCTAACACAATGATCGGCTTTCATGCTTGTCATTTGGAATATACAATAATAAACCTAAGTGGGTAAGGGAGATGATCTGGGTTATTATGTATAAGTTTATTTAAGTTATTTCCCCAAATTACAGAACTCTGGTAAACATATAAAGGCCAAACCTTAATGGAAAATTGAAATTATAGCTAAATGTTACAATAGAATATACAAAGATATGATATTTACTGAAAGATGTGCACGTACATTTTCAAAAGCTTTGCTTTGTCTTCTTATAGAGGTATGCATACAGAATGGGAAAGAGTTCTGTCTTTATACAATAGCTATAGAATCTCATATTATTTTATAAATGCTCTCTATTTTGTGTTATGTGTATAATAATTACAATAATTCATAAAATGAAGACAATGCTAATTGACAAAAGAAGTATAGAAACTGCTGGATTTTATTTATTTTCCATATCTAGAAAAATGCCAATTTTTACCAGGCAGGAAATTTGGAATAGCATCTCAAATCTGGAATGTAATTTTCCAGCTCTACTGATACCAGCTTTTTCCTGGAACTCAGCTGACTCAAACATCCCTGACTACTCAATAATGTTTCCAACAGATGGGGAAAGAACTTCGAGGAAATGATAAAATCACCTAACAATTATTTACACATAATATTCCGTCCTAGTTTTGAGTTCAAGCCAAAATCTGCTCTTAGCTTCTAAACAATATCTCCTTCATTTCTAAAACTTAACCATTTGCTCTCAGGATGAAGAAAATGGAAGATATGCTGGTTTGTTTGACTGCATTATATATTTTCAATTGGAATTCACTGTGCAAACCTCCAAGGTAGGTGAGAGAAATTTTCAGACTTACTTGAAGAAAAAAATAAGCTAAAAGTTATCTTGTCCATACTACCTTGGTTCTAGTCATCTTATTTAATTTACTACTACAAGGAAAAGAAGCAAATTGGCACAAGGCCAGATGCCTGTATTTCATCGTATAGTCACCTTATAAATTTCATGAATAATAAAAGAAAACAATGAGAGGAAATCATTAGACAAGATATTGATAATAGTTTAGTAAAGGGTAGTAAATGTCAAAAAAGAGGGGATAGGGATTGTAAGATTAAAATATAAATTAGAAATTTTGTACATTTAAGTCATCAGTACTTTATAAAAAGTCACAGAAAAACAATGCATCATATAAATTAGCATTCAAATATATATATTATCAATGCCTGAAAACATATATATTCAAACATATATATTATCAATGCCTGAAAAAGGTATATTATAAATTTTACCCATGAGCTTGATATTTAGATGAATGTCTGAGATATACAAAGGAGAAGCCTTCATCCATAAATAGGGCTTTGCAACTCACATGACTATGGAGTCAGGCTAGTGATATTAAAAAAAATGGCCTAGATGGGAACAGTGTTGATCTAGGAAATGTACCAGAGAAATCAGGAATTTTCATACATACACAGAACTGTAGGTGGCTTATCATGAATAAGGTATTCTCACATAGAGGTATGAGAAATAGACACAGAGAGACAGATAGAAAAACAAATGTAGATTTTAAGGAGTATAGATACCATTCTAAGGAGTTCGCATTTCATCCTTAAAGGTATAAGGAGAAAAATATTTTAGTATATGCTTTAGAAAGATCATAGTAAATAGCATTATACTAAATTCTTTTGTCCTCAGTAGACTGAGGTTTACAAGGATCATCTGTTCAAAATAAGAATCTTGATAATGTCACAACTGGAAATCACTCTGACCATTAGATTCACTTCTGTTTCAGCTTAGGATGCAGCTTTCTTATGTTTTGTGATATGATGTAATTGTCTATTTGCAGTGGCAAATGCAAAATCAGGTCAGTGACCTTTATTTGTATGCAGAGGAACTATCTGAATTTCATTGAAAATTTCTGTTAACTTGAGTTTTATGTGTATAAATATATTTTTATAAATAACTAGTGAGGTATAAAAATATAGAGTATATTTATATACTTAGCACATGAATATTGATGATGAAGATATAGAGCATATAAAATCATTCACTTTCTCCCTGCACAAAATCATTTCAGAAGTTGACCTTCAGAATTCATTAGCATCATTACTAATTGGCTCAAGTATTGACTTACGTGACCTTTAGCAGCAGCCTTAATTCAAATACTAAATATAACAGAAGCAGAACACACTCTAAAGTACTTCATTTTATATTGTTCAATTTATCTTATGGAAAAATCAAAAATACACTGAAGTAGAGAGAATAGTATTAAGTATACCAAACCATCATGTGCCCATCTTCTAGCTTCGACAATTTCTAACTTGAAGTAGATTCTGTTTTATCTAAGCCAGTGATCCTCAAACAGGCAATTTTGTCCCCAGCTGGACCTATGTCAATGCCTAGAGACATTTTTGGTTGAAACAAATTGTATATGTATATGCGTGTGGGGGGTGCTATTGACATTGAACCAAATAGAGGCCAGAGATGCTGGTAAATATCCTATAATGTACAGCTTCCCCTGGGGAAAAAAAAAGTATCCAATCCAAAATGTCAGTAATGGTGTTTTTGAAATATTTTAAATCTAGACTCTAACCTATTCTGTCTACTGCTCTAGATTGTTGTTCTACAAACTCCAAACATCATATAATTTCATCTATAACTTATTTTAGAATGGAAATAAAAGTAAGGAGGTGCTTAAAATTTTTAAAAACATGATGAGCAGGTTAATATTTTGCATTTTTATATGAAACCTCATGTAAGTTAACCTGTATAACCATTATCGTTTTGCACTTTACATTCAGGAAATACTTGGCAAATATTAGTTAACTAGTGAAAGAAACACCAATTTCTACAGGAATACAATGCAAAGCTTTAAGCCATAGGTTCCCAAAGTAAGCGATACCACCTCCCAAGGGGTGTAGGACAAAATATAGATGCATAAAACCACACAAATTTGTCACACTGTCTCTGTTTACTTGCTTAAAGAAGGTAGATATTCCACGGGAGCACTGAGTGATTTTTTTTTTTTTTTTAACAAAAAGGGGGTAGTAAACCAAAGAATCTGGGAATCTCTGTTTTTTGTTTGTTTTTGTTTTTTACAATATAAACCAAAGATCTGTTAATTTTTTCTGGAAAAGGAAAGATAGTAAATAGTTTAGGTTTGTGGGCCATATGATATCTGCCACAACGACCTAAACTCTTAGTATGAAAGCAGTTATAGACCATGTATAAACAAGTGAGCATGGTTGAGTGGCAATAAAACTTTATTTACAAGAAAAGGTGGTGTATGTATATTTTGTCCCATAAGCCATAGTTTACTGACTTTGATATAAACTATCTGGACTTTGAATGCATATATTCCATTGATATCTCTTGTTCAAACCACATGCTTCTGTATTATTTTATATACAGAGAAAAATAGTTTCTTTCTCTTAAGAAAACCAATTCTT
>PVLC010014752.1:28702-38774 GCA_004027655.1 Graphiurus murinus
CCAGCATTTGGGAGGCTGAGACCGGAGGATCCGGGTTCACGGCCAGCCTCAGCTACCTAGTGAGGCACTCCGCAACTTAGTGAGACTCGGTTTCAAAATAAAGAATAAAAAATAGGGCTGGGGGTGTAGCTCGGAGGTAGAATGCCCCTGAGTTCAATCCCCAGTACCGCAAAAAAAAAAAAAAAAAAAAAAAAAAAAAGAAAACCAATTCCCAATTCTTCAAATATATGCTAGCTTTTACACTCTCAGTATTTCATTCTTTCAAAAGATTGATATCTTGGAAAAAGGGGTCATTAGGCCAAAACATTAAACCTCAGGGATAAACCTGCAGAAAATTTATTGAGTGAACAAACCAAGTTACTCTATTGTAAAAAGTCTCTCTACAGTCTTATTCAGAGGGATGAATAATATCTTGACAACTAACCAGGATTTACTTTATTTCAGTATCAAAGTTTTGTTCTGTTCATCAAACATTCACCAAACAAATTCAAATATTTTAAAAACTAAATAGTTACAGACACATATAGACAAAAAGAACATATGACTTATTTATATTTCCACTAGAGTTTGATTTTGAAGGCACAATCTTAATGTCCAATTAGTTTCTAGTTCCTTGTAAGTCATCAAATAATATTTCCTGAATAAGTGAACATATTATTCGAAGATTGTGAAAATATATGTAACCATAGCCATGTAGAATCTACTATTTTAGATTTTATAAATATAATTTCTCTCATATGTGGAAGCTAGAGGTAAAATAGGAAACAAAAGGGACTTTAGATTAATAAATGAGTAGAGAGACCAGTAGAATAGTGGAAGGGGATTGGGGAAGGAAGGTGGTTAGGTGAAAAAAGAGGATTCAGGAAGCAAAGAGTTCAAATAATGTTATGTCTGTATATGAAGGTATCATTACCAATCTCACTATCACATATGGGGAGAGAAGAAGGGGGAGCAGGATGAGATGTGGAGGGAAATACATTAAGTGGCGTGTGTGGATCACTTTTAATCCTACTATGATGTATAATGTATGATGTATGCACCAGTAAAATTATAAAAATGTTAAAGTTGCCTTAGACAAAAATGTTTTAAACAAGGAATCTATACATCTGAATGTGGAAAGAAGTGCTAATTTACATCGAGGACAAACTTTTAATTGAATTGAATAATTTCTCTCTGCCATGAGCAAACAAATTCAATATCCACAAGCACATAAGAATATTGAGTTAAATCTTGGGGTTATCCAAGTCTAATGTCATGGTAGACTTCCAAAAAATTTAAGGTTGACATCTCCTTCCAGGTGCTAGAATGTCATATAACAGTGCACAGTAACCATGAATATAGGCGGCCCTAAACAGGTTGCTAGTTCCTGAATGTCTAAATCTGTGATAATTTGTGAATGAATCACCATGCCCTCCATAGAACTTGGCAACTGGATCAGCGCTTCTGCATCTGGCATTGTACACAATTTGCATATTGTGGAAGAGAAGCACTTTGCAATCTCTGAAGCCCATCTCATTATGGTGGAATGAGCTCATAGCCATGTGCTTTCCATCTTTAGTTCTAATTTCAGGGCAGCCGTAGTTAAAACCTAAGGACATAACATACATAGCTTATGGATAGTGATTGGCTAAACTGTTTTTAGTTTAGTAAACTTAAGAAGTTAAATTAAGAATAACTCAAATTACCAGAGTGGAAAAGAGGACAGGCAAAGTTTTCAATACCAGTTTTTCCAACATAAAAATTACATAAAATGCTTGAGTTACTTTAAGAGAGAAAAATTCTAGGAATAATTATTAAAATTTAAATTACCTCCACAATTTACATTTAGTTTCCATAAAACACGTTTAACAATCATACATTCAGAGGAAATATGTGATAAAAATGTGTTTCCAAAATCTAAAAGTAACTATATTTTTTCTGTTCTTTATGCAGCTTGATTTCATTATTATTTAAAAACTAAGAATAAATGAGCATAAGGGAGTGGGTTTTTTGTAAAAATTTTAACATGTATACTTAAATTTAGAATAAAGAGAAATTTTTATATATGTGCACCATGCCAGTATCCATTACAATGATCACAATGAGACACAAAAGTAGAGACACAGTAACCGTACACCATCCATTACTACTCGAATTCTAGATGGTGTGGACAATTCAATTTTAAAAATGCATTCTGGAGTCAAGGATTTTGGTTCCCAATATTCATTTTCCCTACTAGTTCTAGGTCTAGTTCCTCAACTTTTCTCCATCTTATGAATGAGAATTTTGAGACTCAGAATTTCGGACTTGTTGGTTTTATACATAATTTTGAGGAAAAAAACACCAATAAAGAATGTTCAGAATATTTTAATACTGTGGGAAAGCAAGATAAGTAAAAAACAAAAATGTATCTTCTCAAGGCTAATGACATACTTGTATAAAAAGATCATGGGACCAAATTATTTTGTCACATATTTACAGATGTGGTTCATCACTTTTTTGGTATTAAGGAATGAACCCAGGGGTATTCTACCATCAAGCTATACTCCCAGCCCTTTTTTACTGTTTATTTTGAAAAAAAGGTCTTGCTAAGTTGTTGAGGGTCTTTCTAAATTGCTGAGGCTTACCTTGAACCTGCAATCCTCCTCTCTCAGACTCCCAAGTACTGGGATTATGGGCGTGAACCACCAACACCTAGGGTGGTTTAGAATTTAAAAGCCAAAGAAAACTATGTTGATGTACTGCCACATAGTCCAATTACCAAGTATTACTCACTCATGAAATGTTTTGGCATTGAAGAAAAGGAAAATATATACACTGTGTGTGTGTGTGTGTGTGTGTGTGTGTGTGTGTGTGTGTGTGTACACACACAAATATACATATGACACAGTTTTTTTAAATGTATTTTGAAAATTAAAAGTAGAAACTGTATAGTCATAGAATAACTCATTTTGGGCTCATTTTGGTCAAAATATTTAGGACTCTGTTCTGTCATCTATAATATCAGGAGTTTGAGCATCTTACTCAAACCTTTTAAACTGTATTTACAAGTGATTTGTAACCTTGAAAGTACTAATTATAGCATCTCCTATATAGGGTGGAAATTAAATTAGATCATATATTTGCAATATACACTATAGCTTCAAGCTGAAAGGTAGGTATTTATGATTTATAGTTACAGAATAAAAGGAAATATCTTTCACTGTTGTCCTTTTAATATCCTCAGAAGGATTCTTGTCTGGACAATCAGTGAGGCAAAGGGAAAGAGCACCCTGGGAGCATGAAGGGACCCCTTTTCTCTGCTTTAAAACCACTAGGCTAAGCAGAACTACTATGGAATGATTATGGGGTAATTTAATAAAGGGAAACATACTTGAAAGGCAAGAAGCAAGTCAAACACAGTTACAACTTATTACTATAATGATTATTTCCTTCATAATTCAAATTCACTCAAATGTATGTTTTAGTGTTTTATTTTCCAAGGCTGCCATTATATTCTCTAAATGCATTTTTATAGCTTAAACTTTCTAGTTATAAACATTAAAATCATTCTTATCCAACTATGTAATTCATACCAGAAATTAAACTCATGAACATTAACAATTTACAAATTTGCTCAAAGTTACTTAAGAAATACGTTGAGGATCTAGACCTGGTTGTAACTGAAAAGGTTTCTTTCTCATTTGTAGCCACACTCCTAAATTCATCTGCCAATAAGCAAATGTCTTCAGCATAGGAGTAGGCAGTTTACTATAGTCAAAGATTCCACAGCACTTTTCTTATGGAAGAAGATATATTTCTTGTCTTCTTCCTTAACAAAATGAAATGAAACTCAGGAATTAACACCAGAACCTACTCTTCAGAGTTAATTCCATATATTTTCAACTAAGACAGTATTTATTATATCCACAAGAAAATCAAATGATAGAAGAGCAGAATTTTATATTCTTGGTGCTATGATGACTTTTTTTATTAATTGGTGCATTGTAATCATACATCTTTGTTAGGTACAAGCTGATAAAGGCATACATGCACACATTTCTCATTTAATCCCTTCCCCAATTCCCACCCCACTCCCTCGCCCTCCCTCCTTCTCAAGTTCAGTATAGTGATTGACTTTGATATATTTGTGAAAGTACATCATGTGCATTAGGGTGCCCCCCCACCCCCATCCATCACCTTCAGTTAAGTCATGTAAGACACAAGTGTAATAATTTTTTTTTCAGTACTGTGGGTTGAGCTCAGGGGCATTCTACCTCGAAGCTATACCCCCAACCCTATTTTTTATTCTTTATTTTGAAACAGGGTCTCACTAAGTTTCGGAGTGCCTCACTAGGTAGCTGAGGCTGGCCGCGAACCCGGATCCTCCGTTCTCAGCCTCCCAAATGCTGGGATTACAAGCGTGCGCCACCACGCCCAGCTACAAGTGTAATACTTAATGAAGTGATTTAAAACAGAAAAAAAAACTTTTTTAATTGTATCTGCCAATGGGATATTTTAGAATATAGCTTTTAATTTTAAAATATTTCGGTGCATTGTAATTTTACATCATATTGGGGGAAAGAGTGTTAGAAAAATATATGCACACCATTCTTGGCGCTCTTCCCACCAGATGCTCCCCTCCCTCAATGTCACCCTACATGTCTTTGATATTGGAATTGATAGTTTTTTATGGATTCATAGCATTATTTCAACTGTTGCATTCTTTATGATTTTGTCTTCCCTTCCCTACCCTAATTCCCCTCAGTCATTCCCCTAGAGTCTCTGGTCATCTATCTGATGTTGCCCTTATTTCCAAATATCTCTCTTTCCAAATTATGGAACCACCCTAGGTGTCTATCAGTGAATTAATGGATCACAAAATATACAATGGATTTTTTTTTTTTTTTTTTTTTTTTCGGTACTGGGGATTGAACTCAGGGGCATTCTACCTCCGAGCTACACCCCCAGCCCTATTTTTTATTCTTTATTTTGAAACCGAGTCTCACTAAGTTGCGGAGTGCCTCACTAGGTAGCTGAGGCTGGCCTCGAACCCGGATCCTCTGGTCTCAGCCTCCCGAATGCTGGGATTACAAGCGGGCGCCACCACGCCCGGCTTACAATGGATTTTAATAAGCTATAAAGAATAAAATCACACAATTTTCAGGAAAATGTATGGAACTGGAAAATATTATACTGAGTGCAGTGAATGAATGTATTTTCTCTCTTATGAATGGAAGTTAAAAACTTTAGATTTGCAGAAAAGAGAGTATGAACATTATACAAGGAGTTCTCATTTTTCCAACACTGAGATTTCTCTGTTATTTGCATATTATATAAGTATGCTATATTTGTCAAGATTAATAAACCAAATTTAAGACATTAGTATTGAAGTCCATATTTTATTTGTAACTCCTCCCCGCTTTTTTGTGGTACTGAGGATGGAACCCAGGGGCAATCTAACTCTGAGCTACACACCCATACATTTGTAGATTTTTTTTTATTTTGAAACATGGTCTCACTAAATTACCACATGCTAGCTTCAAACTTCAAACAAGCCTGGCATAATTCCTTCCCTTTTGTTATTTTTCTGCCCTACTTTTTCTGTCTCAGGATACTATCTGAGGTATAACATGATATTTAGTCTTATCTCCTTAGCCTCCTCAAAGCTATATGGCACTTTTCCAGACTACCCTTGTTTTTTTTTTTTTTTTTTGCGGTACTGGGGATTGAACTCAGGGGCATTCTACCTCCGAGCTATACCCCCAGCCCTATTTTTTATTCTTTATTTTGAAACCGAGTCTCACTAAGTTGCGAAGTGCCTCAGTAGGTAGCTGAGGCTGGCCGCGAACCCGGATCCTCCGGTCTCAGCCTCCCGAATGCTGGGATTACAAGCGTGCGCCACCACACCTGGCTAACTACCCTTGTTTTTGATGACTTTAAAAGTTCAGAGCAACACTAGCCAGCCATTTTGTAGAATGTCCTTTAAATGAGGTTAATCTACTGTTTTCTTCATAATTAGATATCAATATAGGTTTTAGAGAGAATGATCACAAAGGCAAAGTAACCAGATTTTTCTTCTTATAAGGACAAGAATGACAACTTCCAAATTCTTTAAATGTCAGAGCTAAAACCAGCTCATGAATTTTTAAA
Organism: Graphiurus murinus; assembly: GCA_004027655.1. Lineage (NCBI taxonomy): Eukaryota > Metazoa > Chordata > Mammalia > Rodentia > Gliridae > Graphiurus > Graphiurus murinus. Next base: position 34,814 of record PVLC010014752.1, read on the forward strand.
TGAATTCCAAGACAAAAATTTTTCCTTAAGTAGACAGTAGAGATAGATATACCTAATAATTGATCTATAGCTCTTCTAAGATATCCAGCTCACAAATTTTGTTCTCAAAATGGTGTTCAGTTCTGTGACTGAATACCATTCCTCTGGGTTTTCTTGATAGCATGTCTTACTTTGGTTAACTTTCATGTATGTGAAGAATAGTAATGGTAGTAAAATGTTTTCATCTTGGAAGAGAATTACCTGATTCAATAAAAAGCAAAAAACTCTTGAAGGGAATATCACATACAAAAAAGTAAAATTTTAATAAAAATCAATAATTTATCCTTTATAGAATATTTATGACGTGTTTGGACAATTCAGGATAGTGTGTGTGTGTGTGTGTGTGTGTGTGTGTGTGTGTGTGTGTGTGTGTGTGTTTTACTTGGGATTGAACTCAAGGCCTCATGCATGGTGGGCAAGTGCTCTGCTACTGAGCTACATTCCCAGTTCTTCATTTTATTTTGTGGTATCAGGGATTGAACCCAGGGGTGTTCTACTTCTAGCTAGATAGCCAAGTCTAATTTTTTATTTTGAAATGGTCTTGCTAAATTGCTGAGGGACTTTCTAAGTTGCTAAGGCTGGCCTTGAACCTGCTATACTCCTGTCTCAGACTCCCAAGTGCTGGGATTACAGTTATGTGCCACCACTACTGGCTACTTTATATTATTTTGAGATAGGGTCTTGCTAAGTTGCCCATTATGGCCTCAAACTTGTAGTCCTCCAGCCTCAGCTTCTCAAATAGCGTGGATTACAGGCATGGGTACCTGTACTTAGAAGTCAGATTCAATTTTATGAAGAAGGATATAAGAGACCAAACAGGATAAATGTCCTCAAAATAAAACTATACCTGAGTATATATTTAAATTGCAGAAAATCAAAGATAAGGATAAAACTTTGAAAGAAACCAGAGGAGAAATATTGAGAAGCAAAGATAAGAATTACATCTGACTCCTTCTGAGATACCATGCAAGCAAGAAGAAAGCAGAATGAAAGATTTAAAGAGCTGATCTGGTGGGAAACATGTCAACTGATTTGTGTGTATATAAATGTATCACTTTGAATCTCACTATGCTGTATAATTACATTATACCAATAAAATTATAAAAACAGAAATATTACAAATAAATGACTTTGCAGAAAAATAATAATGTGGTGAGATTTTAAAAAGTATCACAAACCTAGAATTCTATACCCTGCAAAAATTTCCCTTCTAAACTAAAAGAGAAATAGACTATTTCAGACAGAAAAAAAACTGAAAGTGTTGTCAGTAGAGTTTCATTGAAAAAAAATGTTTGTAGTTCTTCAGAGGGAAGAAAAATAATACAGGCCAGAAACTTGAATCTACATGAAAGAGTATTACTGAAGGAATTAGTAAATGCAAAACAAAATCTCTTATTTTTCTTTATTCTTAACTGATCTAATGTTGGAGTCTTAGCCCAGCAGGAAAGACCCCGCCTCTAGATGGCACCTGGCAGAGTGCCAGAAGTGGCTGCAGGTGGTAACATCCTAGGGCTGCGCCACGCCAGAGCATGTGCACCAGCACGCCTGGCTTGTGGCCAGCCCAGGTGAGAGCTGTATGAGGCACCTCGTGGCTCAGGCCCTGCGCAGCTTTAAGAGCCTCCACCTCCTGCGGGAGAGAGAGGTTTTTGGAGGAGAAGGCGGGCAGTTGCGGGGTGGTTGGTTGCTGGTGGTTGGTGGGTTGCTGGTGGAAGGTTGATTGCTGGAAAGAGGGGTTATTGGGAGTCTGTTGGAAAGGCACTATTTGGAGAGACGGTTTTCTGTACTGTAACTGTTACTGCTTGGGTACTGTCCTTGATCCCAGAGAGAGAGAGAGGTATAATAAAGAGAAGTTTGAACCAGCAACATTCAGTTATCGTCTCCATTGGGGCCTCACAGTTGAGGGTCCAGCTTGGGGGACGATAATCTAGTAGAAAATAGTTTATTCAAAATAATACTTATCACAATATATTTGATAATTATAGCTTATAAATCAGTGATATGAATGACAGAAATGAGAGAAGTGATGGGAGTAATAAATTAGAAACACTATCAGACCAATGCATGTGTATCTATGTTTATAGCTGCACAATTCACAATTGCCAAACTGTGGAACCAGCCAAGATGTCCATCAACAGATGAATGGATTACAAAACTATGGGATATGTACACAATGGAATTTTACTCAGCCATAAAAAAGAACCAAATCATGTCATTTGCAGGGAAATGAACAGAACTAGAAAACATTATGTTAAGTGAGAGTGAGATTAGTCAGTCACAAAAAGTAAAAAATCATATGCTTTCCCTAATATGCAGAAGCTACAGAGAAAGTAGGTCATATAAGAAAGACTCTAGACAAAGAAGGAGAAACCTTAGATGAGCAAAGAAAGTGACTTAACTGAAGGTGATGGTGGGGGGGGAACCCTAATGTACATGATATACTTTCACAAACATATCAAAGTCAATCACTAAACTGAACTTGAGAAGGAGGGAGGGGGAGGGAATGGGGCTAGAATTGGGGAAGGGCTAAATGAGAGATGTGTGCATGTATGCCTTTATCAGCTTGTAACTAACAAAGATGTATGATTACAATGCACCAATAATTTAAAAACAATAGAAACATTGTTTTATGCTAAGCTACTTCACTACTTGTGAAGGGAATAGTGTTATTTCAAAGTTGACTTGCATTAGTTATAAGTATATTTTTAAAACACAGTCAACTATTAAGGACTGAATGTTTATGTTCCCTAAAAATTCAAGTCATAATCCACAATGTAAAGGTAATCCAAATGGTGGTAAGGCCTTTGGGAGGTAATTTGGTGTATATGAGGTCATGAGAGTGTGTTTCATGAAGTTATTTGTATCCTTACAAGAAGAAAAGAAACAGTACTTACTGTTTCTCAACCATGTGAAGACTCAGCAAGAAGATAGCTATCAAAAACCATGAAAAAGGTTCTCAGCAGGAAGCAAATCTGCTGGCACCTTGATATGGGACTTCCTAGCAACTAGAACTGTGAAAAATAAATGTCTGTTGATTAAGCCACACAGTATATGGTATTTTGTTTGAGCAATCAGAGATGACTGAAATAACAACCACTTAAAAAGTGAAAAATTAATAAGAATTGCTATTTCAAGAAAGAAAACAAAGTGGAATCATATAAAATAATTGACTAAAATAACAAAGGGCAGAAAAGTAGTGAAAAATAAAATAATAAGGAATGAGAATAACAAATAGAAATCAGTAACAAATATGGCATATATTAATCTATATTGATTATCATCTTAAATGCCAACGTTCTATATACATCAATTAAAGATTACGATTGTTAGTATGGTTCAAAAATAAGACAGCTATCAGTTTAAAAGATACCCACTGTAAACATAAAGAGACAAATAGATTAAATACATAATTAATTAATTAAAGTAAAGGAATAGAGAAATATATGCCATGAGAACACTAATCAAGAGAATATTAGATTAACTATCTTAATTTAAGACAGAACAGATATCAATACAAGGAAAACTTCCAGGATTCAAGAAGGAGCATTATATAATGATATAGTTAATTTTCCTTAAGACAGAGTTATCCTTACTATATGTGCCTAACAGCAAAACATTAAAATATGAAACTCTAAAAGAAATAGATGAGTTTATTATAATAGATGGAAACTTCAATACCCCTATATTAGAAATGGATAGATCCACCAATCAGAAAATCAGAAAGGAAGCCGGGCGTGGTGGCGCACGCTTGTAATCCCAGCATTCGGGAGGCTGAGACCGGAGGATCCGGGTTCGCGGCCAGCCTCAGCTACCTAGTGAGGCACTCCGCAACTTAGTGAGACTCGGTTTCAAAATAAAGAATAAAAAAAAATAGGGCTGGGGGTATAGCTCGGAGGTAGAATGCCTCTGAGTTCAATCCCCAGTA
>PVLC010014753.1:0-18332 GCA_004027655.1 Graphiurus murinus
CTTCTTCTTCTTCTTCTTCTTCTTTTGCTTCTTCTTCAGTGTATTTCCAAATCCTGGTAGGAGATCTACTAGAAATCAGAATACACCTCTGCATTTCTTGACATACACGGCATGTGTAACAGTTATTCTCTGTGACTTCCTTTTGTGTCAATAGGAGATAAAGCAATAATGATAGCATTTAAATAGTGTTTAAAACATAAAATAATTAAGAAGTATACCATGTATGCATTTGGGTCTGGTATACATATTTTATAACTTGCATGGTTTATTAATGTGACAAAAATTAAAATTAATAGAGAGGCCAATGCTGCAGTTCATCTGTCTCACCTCCCAAAATTATTAATGTGAATAATTATTTAGGTTTTCCAGTTTCCCTTATATAGCATGCCAGAGAGTAGTTGTAGAATACTCTAGGAAAATGATAGCACTCTGAGGAATTGGACTTTCCTAGGATCTTTTCACATTCAAAGTTAGTGCCAAATTAATTATCCTCCCATTATAAACTAAAATGAGGGATAATCAAATTGAAATTCAGACATCCTTATATTAACATTGTTGAAAAGTTCAGTGAAGGGTCCCTAAGAACATGTTGTTTCTTCAATTTGTATCAAAAACAATATTTATATTGGTTGAGAAAATGTAAAACTATTCTCCAGAGCCATTGTGGAGAGATTTTCTGGCAATAAAAGTCTAGCTTTGCCTGAGAGCTCAAACCATTAGTTCAGAATATTTTATTCTTCTCAAATAGATAGGGAGTATAATAATGATTTGAATTGACTGCTATAGACAGAACAAGAACTGACAATATGCCTTTTCCTTTCCAATTATAATATATTTTTTTAAATGAGGATACATTTTATTCTACAGAATGTCCATTATGGATGAATCACACAGGAGCTATTAGCTTTTCCAAACCTTACAATCTCAGGATTTAAAGCAAAAAGGCCAAAAGGTCCTTAGTAATAAGGCACTTCAAAAAAAAAAAGTATATATATATGATCTTAGGCAGTGCAGAAACTAAGGAGATGACAAGCGCTGAAATTTGGGTAATCTTTTATAAGTTCATTTTAATCAACAGTTTCCTCCTTTACCAAGCTTTCTACTGAAACAGTCCATTGTCGGAGGATCTTCCTACGCCAAATGACAAGAGGACAAATATATATGTGCATGCATATATATCTGCATAGGTTATTTTGCCTACTGAAATATTACAATGTCTATGCATCCAGCTACACACAGTAGGCCTTCAAAGAAGAACAGCTGAATAAACAAACATCTAAACCTCAAATCAAATGAGAACATCAAAACTCTTTCGCAATTCAGTGATGAAATGAGATTATCTTATTTCAGATATAATAAACATTTTGATGGAGAAGCAAGAAAGAAAGGATAGGACCTGACTTTTTTTTCTGTGAGGAGATTGTACAGAAAATTCATTATTTGAAGGACTGAATGCTCATCTATTCCAACATATGAAATAAGCATTCCATGTATACTCCATGACCATGTTTTACAGTTTTAAAAAAAGTCTTTAAAAACACTTTAAAAAGTTTTTCCCTAGCTTTTCCTTCTAGCAAAGATTATATTAGTCTGAAAGTAAGCTTCCCTGTGATGAGGCATATGGATAATATAAATATTCTTTAATTGGGAAAGAGAAAAAGAAAGGTTAAATAAATTTGCCTAGCAGTGATGGGGATTGAGCCGGTATTGATTCCTAATAAGGGCAATATTTTTTTTTTTTTTTTTTTTTTTTTTGCGGTACTGGGGATTGAACTCAGGGGCATTCTACCTCCGAGCTATACCCCCAGCCCTATTTTTTATTCTTTATTTTGAAACTGAGTCTCACTAAGTTGCGGAGTGCCTCACTAGGTAGCTGAGGCTGGCCACGAACCCGGATCCTCCGGTCTCAGCCTCCCGAATGCTGGGATTACAAGCATGCGCCACCACGCCCGGCATAAGGGCAGTATTAATTGCTAATAAAAACAAGCTTTCATACTTAGGCAGAACCATAAGTTTCCTTTCTCTGTCTCTAAACTGTCAGCCCAGAGCTCCAAGGTTGACCTTGGTCAGCTAAAAGCTGGCTGTTAGCCGGGCCAGAAGATAAGGTGCAAGAGCACTGAATGCTGAGAACTGCACCTACAAGGAAAGAATTCTATGGACCCTCACAAAATTCAGACCAAATTAAAAGATGAAAAATCACTGCATTAACTCAGTATTGATTTTTAATACTAATACACAAGTAGTTAAAGCCTTCTTTAGAAAGCCACACTCCCATGTCACCAAACAAGCCACCAACTATAGGGACTGTTAAGCGGACAAGTTACCATACGAGATAAGGATGTTAAAACTTACACAAAGACACAAGTATCAAAACTTTCTGAAGAGTAAGTAAAAATGAACAAAGAACACTGCGGGCCATGCAGCCCCACAATCAGTGATGTCAGAGCAGTCTATCCTTATGAGAAGAAACAAAGGGGCTACCAAAAAAGCTAGCTCAGCAAAAGGTAACAAAGCAGGCCAGACCTACTTTTTGGTGGGAAAGAAAGACTATTGGCTAACAGGATAGGAGGGACAAGACAACAAATTCCTATACAAAAGACTGCATTTTCAAAGGCAAACTGTATCTCACCTCTGAGAGAGATATGGAATCATGTCTCTCTCTCTCTTTGATCTGGTGCTTTCCTTGCTCTGCGCTCCCCCACCCCACCCCCCAATTTCTACCTTTAATAGTAAAACATTGCTTAAGTTTTCTGTAGTTCTGGCTTTTTTTTTTCCTAAACTAGCCAAGAACAAGAACCCAGAGTGACATCCCAAACTTACAGCAGCAAGTTCTTAACTTGCTCATGCACAGAACTTCTTCCCCAGGTTGAGTCGCCCCTTTACTATCAGTTCCTGTTAATCCTCTGTAACTTTTTTTTTGTGGGAGGAGCCTTTTGAAAGTGGATCATTTCCTTCTTCATTGAGTTTAACGTAGAATCTTGTTTAAAAGTGTAGATATGCAGGTTCCCAGGATTTAGTCAATATGTCACCCAAGACAATCTACATACCTTTTCCACAAACTCATCACCACATGCTTTGACCTGTGGTGAATTCACTTTGCTCTGAACCTTCAACTGCAATTATATTAGCAACATACCACTTAGATTAATTGCTCAGCATCTTGTACAGTTGTCTGGTAGAAGGAGCCAAAACTACTGTGATCCCTGATGCTAGTAACCATATCTGATTTCTTCTTTCTTCCTATCCCAGGCAGGAAACATAACAATACTTACTCCATTCAAGACTTGATTACTTGTACTAAGTTACATATTAGGTGAAGCTGGCTGTTACACTCTGTAAGAATGAGAAAGAATAATTAAGAGATTCAGATACAATGGTTCATGATGACTGTAACATCCTACCCCAAGAAACTCTGTTTCATGCAGGTACTTTCAAGGTGGTTTTCTCTTGAAATACACATTATTATTATTATTATTATTATTATTATTATTATTATTATTATTTTGGTTTTGTTTTGTTTTTGACAACTTTCTTGTGAAAATGAAAGGGCTTATTCCATCTATGAACTGATTTTGCTGTGTAGCCAGTTGTGAGTTGTTACCTGTCTCTAATTCCATCCTCTACTTCTCCTTCTCTGTTTTCTTATGAGGATGATGATGAGGATGATGATGACAAAGAAGAAGAAGAAGAAGAAGAAGAAGAAGAAGAAGAAGAAGAAGAAGAAGAAGAAGAAGGAGGGGAGGAAGAAAATGATTTTTATTTGGTACTGGGGATCGAAACCAGGATCATTCTACATCTGAGTTAAATCCTCAGCCCCATTTTACTGTTTTTTTTTAATGTGCTTTTATTGGTGCATTATCGTTTCACATCAAAATGTAAATTATGTTGTCAATGATACACATGCACACAGTACTTAGTGCCCCTGCCCCAATACAGAGTATTGAGAGTACATTAAGATTTTCACATATGTATACACATAGTCAATGGTGGTATTTCCATTAATGCACCTCAGTCTCCCACCCCCTTCCCTTCACCACTTTCCTGGTTCCATTCCTGTTTATTTTGAAACAAGGTCTCACTAAGTTTCTAAGGGCCTTGATAAATTGCTGAGGCTGGCCTCAAACCTGTGATCCTTCTTTCTCAGCCTCCCAAGTCCTGGAATTATATGTGTACACCACCATATCCAGCTATATGAGGATTCTTAAAGAAAAAAATAAAAAGACTAACATGACTAAAAAGGAAGAGTTCTACATACACTGATATTTTATTTATTAATTTTTTTTTGTGTGGCACTGGGGATTGAACCCAGGCCCATTCTACCTATGAGTTACAACCCAGTCCTATTTTTTATTCTTTGTTTTGAAACAGGGTGTCACTAAGTTGTGGAGGGCCTCACTAAGTAGCTGAGGCTGGCCGTGAACCTGGATCCTCAGTCTCAGCCTCCCAAGTACTGGGATGACAAGCGTGCACCACCACACCTGGCTATACCCTGATATTTAAAATGAAGCCACCACTTCTTTAGCATTTTCATTTTTTATTCATCAAAGGTACAGAACAACAACAGGAGCAAAATCTTAAGAAGACATTCTTCATCTCCATTGTGTAGGACTAGAGTGCTTTTCTCCCTCTCTGCTTCCTCCTCCCCTGCCATCTTTGACCCTACAAGCTGCCATTATGCCCTACGGAGAATGCAGGCAGGACCATGTAATGGCTGTTTCTTGAACTCACTCCTTTTGCTCATTTTTCAGACAAATCACACAAGCAGGAGCTTGGAGAGTGAGCAGGGTGTAGTGACTTCAATTCCAAGGAGACCTCAAAATGCTCTCAATTTCATGCTTCCCTGGTCAGCTTCATTTATAAAAAAAAAAAAAAAAAAAAAATAGATCTCTATGAGCAAACACTTGGACTTGATCTGCCAAACACTCTCAGCCATATTATTTTGGGGGCACTTTATAAAAATGTTGATGCCTCCACTTTTACAAATATTTGAGAGAAATCTAAGCAGTATTGTAAAATGAAGCTTGAGAAATCAATAAAATATGCATTTCTGTAAATAACCCAGGGGCTCGTTTTTTTTTCTAAAATGCATTCATATTCAACAAAGATTGCTAAAAGCTATCACAGAGGCTTACTGAATAATTTCAAGTGAATAATTATAAATATAATCACAAGAAAATCACAAGTTACTGCCTTCTATGTTCTAATGATAATTCTTTATGCTCAATGATTTCTAAAGCTGTAATAACTTTTTGAAAATTGCTGAGAAGGAGAATGAAAGGTAGTACTGGTATTAATTCAGGTGTCAGTGACATAGGACTGATCGCAAATGATGATGACTTCAACATTTCCAATTTATAGTCTTCATTTTAAGGAAAAGAATCAGGAACTATGCTAGGAATCTAAGGACAGAAAGCCATTGACATCTTACAACTTCTAGTTATTAAAATCCCAGATTAATTTCATCCTATTTGGACTAGCATTTGCTTGTCCTGGGTAAAATAGAAATGGTTTGCTGACTGCTAGTTTGGTGCTGCCATGTGGCAAAGTCACAATACTTTTTGCAGTCACAATACTTAGTTAAGCTCTATTATTCCCCAAAATATTACCAGTAATATTAGTTCTGTGATATTTATTTATTTATTTTTGTGGTACTGGGGATTGTTCTTTTGGGTTTGTTTCGCTTTTGTGATAGGGTCTCCCTAAGATGCTCAGACTAGCCTTGAATTTGTAATCCTCCTTCCTGCCTCAGTTTCCCAAGTTGCTGGCATTACAGGCAAACTCCACCAAACTCTGCCTATTTTTGAAAAAATCATGTTTGCTTTGGGACGGATTTTCCTGCATCTCAAAAGTAGGTTTGATAATTAGATATTTGGCCATATGAATGATTCTGTCACTCAAAAGTAGTCAAATAGCAGGCATTCTATATCATCCTCTACCTTTCACCAAGTAATCAAATGGGGCAACATATGTGAAAATTCTCATTAATTGGAAGGTCTGATGGAATAAAAGTAACCATGCACATGAAATTCTATTCAGATAAATACAATTAACCTCAGTGTCTGCTTATTGAAACGTAGGAGGCAGAAAGAATAACAAAGCAAAAGACTTTGAGGTAAAAAAGCTTAAAGATAGGACATATTCTGAGTATTCATAACACAGACATTATGATATTCATAGAAATAATCCTGGAATCTAAGTGTTAACAGAACCCATTATGTTATAATAAGTAAATGTGTATATTACTAAAGGTAAATGAAAGGATCCCTGGATTCCCATCAGACAGCTCCCTCAACTTTTTGAATTTTCCAGTAGCTTTCTACCACCCCATCTAATAATAGAGGGGGGGACTAGAAAGGTTCAATGACTTTCACAGAACTTGTGTAGTCTCATGCCATCCAGATGTAAAGGTGGTCATTGGAGAGTTCTCCCTCACACCTTCATTGTGACTTTCTGCTGATCTCTCTGTGATGGTGATCTGCCATGGTCAATTCTGTCAACCCAACTGAAACACCAAGTACCCAGACTTTCCATCAAACATTATTCTAGGTGGATCTGTGCAAGCTTTCCTCGATGGCATTAACATTTGAATATACAGACTGAATAGACTATTCTCCTTAATAAAATGTGTTGACCCTATCCAATCAACTGAAAGTCAAAATGCAGCCAAAGGGCTGACATTCCCAGGAGCAAGAGGAAACTCCTGTATGGCTGCCTGACCAAGAACATGGGAATTTTCCTACCTTCAGACTTGAACGAGGTCTCAAGTCTGTCAGCTGCAGTTCTTACAGACTTCCCAGCTCCTATAATTGTTTAATCTAATGCCTATTAATACACACACATATTATACACATATTTTGCACACACACACACACACACACACCCTGTTGATTCTGTTTCTCTGAAGAATTGAAACTAATACATGCTTTCCAAATTTGGAAATCAATGTTATGTTGGCAAAGACTACTGGCACTACCCTTGAATTTAAATAGTCAGGGAAATGCACCTCTTGCATTATACCTTCCCCAGCCCAAGCACCAGGAGTTAATTAGGTAATCATTAAATAACCCCCCTCCCACACACAGACACCAGCTTGTTCCCCTGAGAGCCTGCATTCTCACTCCATGAGAACTTTTCTGCTCTGTATCCCACATTGATATATACCCCTTACTCTCCTGGATTTTCCCAACATACAACCTCCCCTCATGCATTGGCACTTGGCATTCCTTGTGTGATCTCTTGCCTTCTTACTGAAGTCCATGGCATCTGTTTTAGTCAGTGTGCTCACTCCTGCGATCCAAAATACCTGACAACCACAGCCTAGAGGAAGGAAGAATTATTTGCCCATGGTTCTGGAGATTTTAGTACACATTAGACCACTTCCAAGCAGGAGTTGGGATGCAGGTCTTCAGGGAATAATGGTGGAGGGAGTTAGCAGAGAGGAGAAGGAGAGAACTTATTATCATCTCATGGTGCTAGGGGAGAAAGAGAAGCAGGAAGCTGAAGCATCTAAGCCTGAGCCTTCAGTCTCCATACCCAGGCCTTTTCTGCTCAGAGGATTCATAAAGAATTGGGCAAACATTAGTCCTTACTGGAGAATGGAACTATAATGAAATATCTACATGACGTAAGTCATTCTTAGTTGCCTCAGTTATAGGAGAGCTAAAAGAAGGTAGATGGTACTCTTATAGTCTCTGTGCTCCTAAAAGACTATGCCTTTGTTATAGTCATAGAATGCGTCCTGAAGAGCTCATGAATTGGTTAGTTTATATAATTGAGTCATGAGGGTTTGTAATGGATTTATCTAGGTAGTGACTTAGAGCAGTGGAATATGACTGGTGAAGGTGGGTCCTGGGGGTATGGTTTTGGACTTTCCTGCTTGTGTCTTTGACTTTGCTTGCTTGCTCCCTGGCTTCCACAACGTTAGAGCTAAACTTTGCACTCTCCCTCTCTTCACTTCCCATGAACATGCCCTGAGATCCATGGTCCCCAACCTCACGTGCACTCAACTTGAAACCTCCAAGGAAACCAAGAGAAAAGAAATCTTCCTTTCTCTGAGTGGTCCAGCGTACTAGGAATATAGAATTAAGAATGTTGACTAAGACAGCCATATAGAGAAGGTTCCTATTAATAAATACATTTATTAAATATTGAATCCTATTAAATATATATACATTTATATATGCATATGTTTATTTTTAAGGAAAAACTGTACTGTCATCCATCGGAAGGAACACGCATGGTGTTAAAAGAGACAATCATCCTGATGTATATTAGCATAAATATATGATAACACGTAATGGACTGCAATATGCCAATCGCATATTTTTAAATTATAGGATATTAACAAAAAAGACAATGGATAGAGAGGATATTATGTTTGCAGTTTGAGAAAGAAAAATAGCTTCATGAAGACTGTTTGCCACCTTTTTATGTACAAATATAAGAACATCCAATTTTATGGAATGAGACATAGGATGATGACTATACTTTCTTCTATGGATTGGCAGAAAAAAAATTAATGTGAGCAGTTGAAGCAGTTACTCACTATAAACTTTCCTCTATACACTCCTCTATCATATATATATATATATATATATATATATATATATATATATACTTTTCCTGAAATTCAAAGAGAAGATATTGTGCCAAGTAATAGCCTATATTTATAATAGCACTCGGTAAAATTGCTTGCAAAGAATATTTGGTGATTAGAAAAGAAATTAAACATTTTCATCTAAAATTCTAAATGTTAAATAGTGCCAGGTCTCTACTGTATGACATTTAAAGGAAATTGGATTTTTCTCTTTTAAATACTTACTTTGATATGACTTATTGTATAGGTTTCTATACATATATATATGTATATATATGTATAGAAACCTATACACACACACTTCATAAGATGCATATATTTTAATTTCATTTGAAAGAAAGACACATGCAAATAGTAGTTGAATTCCTTGGCAGTTATATTATTTAACAAATTAAGGAAATTGCAGATACTTTGAGGTAAGTCACTCTATATGTAAAATAGGCTTCTAAAGCTTGGGTTTCAGCTACAGAGGTACTTTTAATTATACTATGTTTATGCAGTGATTCGCCATTATCGAGCTAAAAAGACTCATCAAGTGATAAAATTACATCTTAATCAACTATGAGTCCTACAGCCTATGCCTTAATATTGCAAGTAGTCAATCGTTTCACCTAATAGCAATAAGCATATAAGCATTTAAAAAATAGCTTCTCTAATTCATATAATGTTTTAATATTCTTATTCTCTCTTGTTTATTCTTAGCTAGCCTATCTTAATTAAATCCTTTAATATTCATGTAGAAATATAAATTTAACCATCAGTTTTAATAAACATCATATAAATCAAAAAAACTTCCCTAATTTTCCCTTATGCAGATTCTAAATCTAAGCAGACTTCCTGCAAAATACCTACAGTTACCTACTGTTAGAATGTCATAATAATGGAATATCATTAATTCATTACATGTTGCCTGATTACACATTTAAAACGTCTTGTTGATTGTATTGATCTGAGTGTTTGTATTGCCTAACACTTTGTGGTAAACCCTAATCAGAGTTGATTACATAATAATGGTGGAACCTTCATGAAGGGGATTAGTGTCCTTGGAAGAGGTCCCAGGGAGTCACCTTTCCCTTCCCACAGTGTGAGGACAGAAGGTCCTCATGACACACTAAATCCAGGGTGTCTTGACCTCAGACATCCCAGACTTCATTACTGTGAAGAATACATTTCTGTTATATATTAGCTACCTAACTTGGAGCATTTGCTATAACAACCTAAACATACTAAGGCACTGGTATTTTCCTCTTTGGATCCATGAGAAATGGCATCTTCTCTTTGGTTTCTTATAGCTCCTACAAGAATAGAGACATAGTGTAGATAGCCTTCCAGTGATTTACAACTTAAATGAACAAATGGGAAGGACAGGAACAATATTTTTAAAAATGTTAATTATGATAATAAGCAATATCATCACATAGTATGCATCAAAAAGTATAAAATGGCAAGGAGTACCACTCTCAGCTCTATCTCTGTTAAGCTCTCGCCCTTTTCTACAAATAAACTTTGTAATTTCTTCTATTTTTTTTTCTCCAGACCTATTTCTTTTATATAAAAGACAATTATGGAACTAGAGAATATTATGCCAAGTAAGGTCAGCCAGTCACAGAAAGTGAAGGGTTGGATATTTTCTCTCATATGGAGAAGCTAGAGAGAAATTGGGAAACAAAACGTACTTTAGATCAATGAGGAGAGATGCAAGTAGAATAGTGGAAGGGGACTTGGGGGGGAGGGTTGAGGAGGAGAAGGAGGAAACCTGATGACAGAAACATTTCAAATAATGTGATGTTATCAATGCCAGTGTCAAAAATATATGTCGTGAAGGGGAGGGAGCCAGATGGGATCTGGAGGGAAACATACCAAGTGCTGTGTACATGGGTGTTTCTATCACTCTGAATCTCATTTTGACATATAATAATATTGCACTAATAAAGTATATTAAAATAATAAATAAGACAATATAGATGTGACTATTATACACATACATATTTTCCACCTGCTCTTTTAAATGAATAGCAGCATAATACACATATTTTTGTATATAGTTTTTTTTCACTTAACACTTCAGTACAGAAATGCAGTCTTATATTTTTATAACTGTATAGATTGCTACCATATACATGTAACATATTTGATCATGCCCCAACGTATGGCAATTAAGGTTACTTTAGATATTTGATATTATAAACATAGACATAATAAATATCAATTTTAAATGTACATCTGCATGATAAATTCCATAAAGTAGAATCTGGGGACCATAGAGTTTTAATTTGTAATTTGCATATATACAAAATAATCAGGATATTTTCTACCTAGAAGCACCTAGCCTAGTATTTCTAGATATAAGTATTCACATGCAATCATTTTAGATTGTTCAATGAACATAGGAATTTATCAAACAGTATCTAGGTTATTATTTAGAGAGAAGCCTAAAAATCTGTATTTCAATATAATTTTATCTTTTCCATTAATTTTAATATGTAAGTTATTTGCAACTAACATTCAATAAATAAAGCTTGAACTGTCAGTTTAGCATGGACTGAAAAAAATAGTTTTATATAGTGAGTTCACCATCCCAAAATTACACAAAATGACACTTAGCAGTTTTCATTCATGTAGCCTTCCACAAATACAAAAGTATTCAGGATTTTTTTTTTGCCATATTTATTTTGGATTTGGATCAATTTTTAATAAAACAATAAGAAATAAAATGTAAGGCATATTCATCAGTTAAAATATTCAAATTGATAACCTCATTCACACATAAACTAAGATTAATTTGAACACCCTGATTTCCAGTATTCTAGCTATAAATGTAGCTCTTTTCACAACTGTACTCTTAGAGAATTTAGTAGGCATTTATGGCACCTAATCTCAAAGGATCCCCTCTTTTTTTTTAAATAAGGCTACAAGCTGATCATGAGACTACAATGTTATACCATTCTTCCTAAAATTAAATAAATAGAATAATTTGGCTAATTTTATTGCCTTTTCATGAGCTACATTTAAATCAACATTTCTAAAGAAAAAGTCTGTTTTACCTTAGTATCTAAAGTTTAATTATACTGCAGTGAGAGTCTTGCAAGGATTATTTTTCCGTTAATGCAAATAGTGTTAACTGACACCTAACATGCAAACTGATAGGAAGTTAGTAACTTATAGTCTTTATTGATCTCACATAGATGGAATATCTGTTTTATTTTATTAATAAATGTTAATATTCAGTAGCTTGATCCCATAGGGAATGTTTTAGAACATGTTTTATGAACACTGAATTAACTTTATTAAAATTTTTAAAAATCTGAATTCTGAAGCATACCTAGTTTTTAGAGTATTCAACCTCATATTAACCTAAAGATGTAGAGTCATCAGACTATACTTATAATCAAGTTAAAAAATTACAAATTTTATCTCACAATATTGATATAAAACAAGATATATATATATATATATATATATATATATATATATATATATGTTGTTGTTGTTTGTTTTTGTTTTAAAGAAACTGCCACTGGGCATGATGGTGTACAATTGTAATCCCAGCTACTTGGGAAGCCAGGGCAAGAGGACCACAAATTTGTGGGCAGTCTAGACATTTTAGTGAGATCCTGTCTGAAAATAAATAAAATAAAACAGAAGTACTGAGGATATATAGCTCAGCAGCAGAACAATTGTTCAGCATGCTTGAGTACCTGAATTCAATTCCTAGTACTGAAGACAAAACAAAACAAAACCATAACTGTTAGTCATAGGAGCATCAGCGTTTTGTGAAAAATTAATGTCATAAATTATACAACTCAGAAAAATAATAACCCGTGAGTTTTTTTAAAAAGAGTTGCAAAGTTTAATAAAGCATTACTGGACTAAAAGATGAAGACTTCTTGTTAATGTTTATGAAATCTATACTTTTTTGGCTTATCTCTGAATAGTGACCAAGATTTTATATAAATATCTTTTAAAATAAATGATAAGTATGAGAAAGAACACTCCTCTTTAAAAACATATTTCTATCTAATAGAAGTACATCATTTTAAAAAGAAGTTAATTCACATATTCTTCCATTCAAAATGTAGTCTATAGAGAATGGGCTGTTACTTTTCAAGCACAATAAGAAGAATATATTACTAGACTATATTAAAAACATGATAGTATTTAACTAGGAAGCTATTATTCATAATCACACTGCCTTAAAAGAGAACATTTTGAAGTAATGCCCCTTTTCATGTAAAAGAAAACCATATTTAGAATAAATGGGAAAACTCCCAAGGAAAACACGTTAGGTCCTGCTTTCATTAGATAAGACTACCATGGACCGACTGTTTAGCTAATAGTTCTTTACTAACAGCTTGGGCATTATGCAAGGCTCACAAAACTATTAATGGAAAACTCCCAGTCTATGCTTTTTATTTAGCAAACTCCCATCTCTTTACTATAAATTACTAACTCTAGTATAATTGCAAATCTAAATAAATTCCCTGGTGATTACAGATTACAGTCACAAATCTAAAAAGCTACACCACAATGTATGTTCTCCAGGAAAATTAATTATTCCAATTCTAGGCAGCTCAATAGTCAGAATGCAGCCACCAGCTGGCTAATATGTACAGTCTGAGCATTTACCAGCAGGCTTCTGCATTAGTAACAGCAAGGTTCCATTCCACTGAAGAATACTGCAAACGTTGTGTATAAATGGTTCGCTCTGGAAAAGTCCTTAAGGCCTAAGTGTTTTATCCCCTTAAATGTTCAGGCTAACTTGCTCCACATGATGTCATCAGGATTAATTCTGAGGAAAGCAAACAGAAGGTAGAATGTAGCACTCTGCAGAGGAACCAGAAAAAGGGATCCTAAAGTTTAGAATTTCTGTGTTTTAGACACATAAGAATTTATTAATCATAGGATTAAACTGCCTCATTTCATATTTTTGAAAGAGAGATTCAGAGTTGTGTGTGATTTTTACCAGACTCAACCACCAAACAGAAGCATATTCTGCTGTAACCCATGGCCCCGATCTGTGATGAGTTTCTTCTAACAAAATAAAAGTAACTAGAGCTCAAAAATGGGTTGCTTCCTTAGAATTTACCAAAATACACCATGATTTACTAAGATGTGATCATGAATTGAAATTATTTAATGGATGGAATTTATGGTATGTAAACTATTCATCAACAAATTTGTGTTTAAAAAAAAAAATCAGAGCCAGGTGTGGTGGTGCACCCTTCGCATCCCAGTACTTGGAAGGCTGACACAGGAAGATCTGGGTTCGAGGCCAGCCTCAGCTACCGAGTGAAGTAGTGAAGCACTCAGCAACTTAGTGAGTCAGTTTCAAAATAAAGAATAAAAAATAGGGCTGGGGGTGTAACTTGTAGGAGAATGTTCCTGGGCTCAATCCCCAGTACCACAAAAAAAAAAGAAAAAAAAAAAATCAATGGGAAAAATGAATGAATGAATGGAGGGATTCCCAGTAGATAGCAGACTTGTAATGATGAAACACATATAATAAAATATTAACAGAAGAATAAAAAAGGTGGTGGATTTGGAGACAGATATTTACTGTGAGATTCTTTTGACTTCTTTGTATGTTTGTAATATTTTTAATAAACTATTAGGGACAAATAAAATGAAAATGGGTATCATGTCTATAACTTACTCTCAAAAGGTCCTGAAAAAAAGTAAGTGTGATAAATTATTAATTATGTACAAGGAAGTTCTTTATTATTATTGCAACTTTTCTGTAAATTAAAAATCATTTCAAGTGGGGCGTGGTGGCGCACGCTTGTAATCCCAGCATTCGGGAGGCTGAGACCCGGGGATCCGGGTTCGAGGCCAGCCTCAGCTACCTAGTGAGGCACTCTGCAACTTAGTGAGACCTGGTTTCGAAATAAAAGAATAAAAAATAGGGAGGGAATGGAGTGGGAATTGGGGAAGGGATCAAATGAGAATTGTGTGCAAATATGTTGTTAACAACTTGTACTTAACAAAGATGTATGCTATATTGCACGAATTACTACAATAAAAATTAAAAAAAAAATAGGGCTGGGGGTGTAGCTCGGAGGTAGAAAGCCCCTCAGTTCAATCCCTAGTACCGCAAAAAAAAAAAAAAAAAAAAAATCATTTCAAAATTAAAAGTTAACAAGTGGGGAATCATTTTGTAGAAATTTATGTTTTAAGAGCCTTTATTTTTTAATATCTTCCTGAGTTATATCCACCAAACTATAGCTCCCTACGTTCACTTCTTCCCAGACAGATGTAGTGTACTTCTGATTATAAAAATCAAACACAAAAATTCCAAGATCCATGGTGTAAGGTAGGTTTATAAGGACTAAATCTATCAATCTGAGCAAAATTCTAAATAGAATGTGTTTAAGTAAATGTAAATACACACAATCTCAATAGCCACTTTCTTATCGTTCTGTTTTATAATTTTATTTGAAGATGAAAAACTGAATTTTCCCTTGAGGGGAGTTTGTATTGGTGAAAAGACATTTTAATTAGCTTCTTGTTATGCAAGACTAAAGCAAAGATTCCTTACTGGAATCCACAGATTGGAAACAAAGAAGAGATACCAAGCTGAGCAGCAGCATGCAAATGAATCTCCAGGCTGTGGGTAGAGACTCCCCTTCTCCATCTACATTTTCTCTGAGTGTTAGGGACACCTGCTGATTTTCTAGATCTTTGCCTTGAGGAACCTGAAATCCCATTATAGGAGGGAGGATAAAATAAGTCTCTTTGTGGAGGGCAATGTTCCATCCAAAGTGAAGTAGGTTTAGACTGGAGGGAGCTAGGTAGTAGATAAATTTTGGAGGGAAGCTTATTAACTCTTTACTTTCATTGATTTTAAATTCTGTTAAGCTGGATGAAGTATTCAAGCTTGGGCTTAGCTGTGATGGATAGCTTAGCGTGAGCCCAGGTCCAGTCCAGGGTTAAGGGCCTCTAGAAGACCTGTCACCCTGAAGGAAACTTTGGCTGAAGGCAACAAATGGGAACCAGTCACAGAATCATAGGAGGACTCACGGCAGGTCTCCTGGGATTTTTCCTGTAAATCTTCCCATAAGCCTAAGGAAGGAAATATGCTCTGGTCAAGTAGCAAGGTGTCTTGTGTGTAGGAAGGTCTGGAATACCTGGGTGGATTGTGTAAACCACAATTCCATGAACTGTAACAAACCGTTGGGTCAACTTAATAATTGATAATGATATCCCACAAAAAATACAGTGCTAAGAGTTTGTATTTTCAGTACCTTAATTTAACAAGAATTTCTCATCCAGACAAAAGATAGTAAAGATATCGTAGACCTAAAGAACACTCTATACCAGTTGACCTAACTGGCATTTTCAGACTATTCCATCCAACAACAGCTGAATATACATTCTTCTCAGGGCTCATGGAAGCTTCTCCAAAATAGACCATAATCTAGACCACAAAGCAAGCATCAGCAAATTTTAAAAAATCAATATAACTCTCTGCATCCTCTCAGATCATAATGGACTGAAAGTAAAGATTAACGAGAAGATCCAAAAAAACTACATTGAATGCTACATTACTAAATGGAGACTAGATTAGAGAAAAAATAAAGGGAGAAATTAAAAAAAAATTCCTAGAACAAAATGAAAATAAAGACACAAACATATCAAAACATATGGGACATCCTGAAGGCCATGTTAAGAGAAAAAATTATAGCATTAAACATCCATATAAGAAAAACATAAAGACTAGGAATAAATAATCCAATGCTGTATCTCAAGGCCCTTGAAAAGCAGAAGCAAACTAACCTCAAAGCCAGCAGAAGGCAGGAAATAATCAAAATCAGGGCTGAAATTAATGAATTAGAAAAAAATAAAACAATCCAGAAGAACAATATAACAAAAATTCGGTTCTTTGAAAGGATAAATACGATTGACAAACCCTAACAAAAAGAGAGAACAGACTCAAATCTCAAGGATAAGAGATGAAAATGGAGATATCACTACAGATAATGTGGAGATCCAAAACATTATTAGAAACTATTTTGAAAACTTATACTTTAATAAAATAGAAAACCCAGAGGAAATTGACAAATTCCTAAACACCTGCAACTTACCTAAAAGGGATGAAGAGGACAGAGAAACCTAAACAAACCAATAGGAAGCAAAGAAATTAAAGCAGCAATAAAAAGTCTCCCATCAAAGAAAAGTTCAGGCGCAGATGGATTACCAGTTGAATTCTACAAGACCTACATAGAAGAACTAAGCCCAATGCTCCTCAAATTATTCTGTGAAAGAGAATAAAAAGGGAAATTACCGAACTAATTCTATAAAGCCAGCATCACCTTAATCCCCAAAGCAAAGTTATCACAAGAAAATAAAATTACAGACCAATATCACTAATGAACATACATGAAAAATTCTCAACAAAATATTAGCAATTTATGTCAAACACTACATCAAGAAAATAGTTTATCATGAACAAGTAGGCTTCACTTCAGAGATGCAAGGCTGGTTCAACATATGCAAATCAATAAATGTAATTCACCACATTCATAGAGCTGAGGACAAAATAACATGATTATCCTAATAGATGCAGAAAAAGTATTTGACAAAATCCAACATCCTTTCATGATGGAAATGCTGAGGAAATTAGGAATAGAAGGAACCTACCTGACATCATAAAGGATATATACAACAAACCCAAAGCCAGCATCATTATGAATGGGGAAAAAAAAAAAAAAACTGACAGAATTTCCCTTAAGATCAAGAATAAGACAACGATGCCCACTGTCACCACTCCTATCCAACATAGTACTCAAAACTCTCACCTTAGCAATAAGACAGAAGAAAGGAATCAAAGGAACACAAACAAGGAATGAAGAACTGAAACTGTCTTTGTTTAGGGATGACACAATTCTTAGAAGATCCAAAAATACTAAACCAGAAGACTTCTAGAGGTAATAAATAGTTTTCAGCAAAGTAGCAGGATACAAAATCAATCTACAAAAATCATTAGTGATCCTTTACACCAATCATGAGTTTATGGAAAAAGAATACAGAAAACAATTTGGTTCATAATAACTACAAAAATAACAAAATGCTTAAGAATAAATTCAACCAAGGAGGTGAAAGATTTCTACAATGAAAATGATAAGCCAATAAAGAAATAAATTTAAGAAGATTTTAGAAGATGGAAAGATCTCTCATGTTCTTGTATAGGTAGAATAAATATGATCAAAATGGCTATTCTACCAAAAGTGATCTATTCATTTAGTACAATTCCTATGAAAACACCATTGTCACTTTTTATATATCTAGAGAAATTAGTTATAAAATTCATATGGGAAAACAAAATACCTAGAATAGCCAAAGCAATTACCAGCATTAAGGACCATGCCAGAGGCATCAGAATACCTGATTTCAAATTATACTACAAAGCAATATTAATAAAACAGCATGGTATTGGCACAAAAATAGGCACATAGACCAATGGAACAGAAGACCGAGAAGCAAAACCCTATATCTATAACCAGTTGATCTTTGGTAAAGGTGCCAAAGACATACAGGAGGCTATACTGGAAAAAGTATAGCCTTTTCAATACATGGTGTTGACAAAACTGGCTATTCACATATAGAAAAATGTAAATAAACCCTGACCACTCACCCTGCACAAAAGTTAACTCAATATGGTTCAAAGACCTAGAAATTAGACCAGAAGCTGTGGATGTTGGCACATGCTTGTAATTACAGTACTTGGGAGGCTGAGACA
>PVLC010014753.1:18432-38763 GCA_004027655.1 Graphiurus murinus
AAAAAAAAAAAAAAAAAAAAAAAAAAAAAAAAAAAAAAAAAAAAAAAAAAAAAAAAAAAAAAAAAAAAAAAAAAAAAAAAAAAAAAAAAAAAAAAAAAAAAAAAAAAAAAAAAAAAAAAAAAAAAAGAAAGAATAAAAAAGAAAGAAGGAAGGAAGGAAGGAAGGAAGATAAATAAAGAAAGAAAATAGAACAGAAACTTTGAAACTGCTAGAAGAGGGCATAGGACCAACACTTCAAAATATATATACAGATAGAAACTAAGACACCTAAAGACACCCACATTATTTCCTAATTACATGATGGGAAAAAACTTCAATAACATCCTCCATACAAAGTCCCAAACATTCCTCATAAAATGTGCACACTCTAACAAGTGTCTATTTTCTAACAATCCCCAATATTCAGCACTGGCAACTTTTGTAGGAATAAAGAGAGCACTGTGGTACAGACAATTCTGGTGTAATATTTAAATTTTGAAATTTATCTATTATTTCGGTCTGGGAATTTCAAAATCTGTTATTCCTGCAGTTTACAAGTTACCATACCTAGATAAAACTGAGAGAAACAAACAAGGAAAATATCCGTTACATACTGCCCTTGATTTTGTAAAAATCTGATATGGTAGCAAGTGAAAACACTTCTTTCCCAACAACAACAACAAAAAATGGTACACTATAAAACCCACCTTTTCATTTTAAAATGAGTTGCTGGTACACTGTATTGTACAGTAGTTGACATTTATTATCCATAGAATCTCCAATACCTGTCCTAAATTTCTTTCCCTCTCCACATTTAAACAAATCAAAAGTAATTCATAAAATCCTCCTTCAAGTCTCATGAAGCAATGGGTGCCTCTCTGTTCTTTAATTTAAAGGTTTCATGGTTCTCTTGAAGTTAGATGACAAAAAGAAAGCAAAATTATTAAGATATAAAACTGCCATGAATATCAAGTCACAAAGTTTACTTCATTATTGCTTTTCCAAAGCCATGAACAATGCAAAGACATCGTAGATATTATTTGACAATGTAATTTCCGCATTTAAAACCCAGATGACCCACTCAAGTGCTGGGTTAAAATGAAGACACTAACTCTTTATGTCGCCCTGAATGGCTGCCTTTTGTCAGGCTGAGCAAATCTTAAGAAAGTCCAAAGTTAACTGTTAACTGTCACAGAATATCTAAGGTTTTGCCTTGGTTGCTTCTTCTTCTTCTTCTTCTTCTTCTTCTTCTTCTTCTTCTTCTTCTTCTTCTTCTTCTTCTTCTTCTTCTTCTTCTTCTTTTAACAACACACACTATGTAGAATGAAGAAATTTTAATATCATAAATTTCTCTGTAGCCTTTAACTTTGCTGATGAAAGGAGATTTTTGGTTTTTGTTTTGTTTTGTTTGTCTAAAGAGGAAAATAATTGGAAAGCAATGGTCATTTTCTGTTTGGATATGCTTTTGAGTACCCCTAAAAACACTAAAATGTGGTAATGAAGAATTACATTATATAATGAAAATAAAAATATCAAAAAGTTTTCTTAGCAACATGGAAACATTCTTCCAGAGTTTAGAGGATAATCCCTCAGCTAATATATATCTCAAAATCATCTTTATACACACATACACACACACATGCATATATACACATGCACATATATATGTATATATAAAATACATATTTTCTCTCTCTCTCTCTCTCTTTCTCTCTCTCTCTCTCTCTCTCTATCTCTATCTCTCTTTCAGTTCTGAAGAGCAAACTAAGGACTTTATATGCTGGGCAAGTGCTCTAAAATACTGAGCTATGTCTCGATTCCTGAGATTAAAAACGTATTTTCATGGAGTTTTAAAAATTTGTTTAATCAAGCAATTTGTTTAAAAACTAGATTGGGTTTTAAATTGCAGAAGATAACATGTGTTACACCTCAGGGTAGCAATTTTCAAGCTTTTGATTATAGGTCCTCTTTATACTCTTAAAAATTATTAAGGAACCACAAAGCTTTTCTTTATTTGTGCTTACTCAACTATTACTTATTGTGCTAGAAATTACAACCGAGAAGAGTTTGTTTTGCTTTTTTTTTTTTTTTTTTTTTTTTTTTATAGTGGGGATTAAATCCAAAGGTCCTGTATTACTGAGCTACATCCCAAGCCCTTTTTAATTTTAAGTCTGAAACAGAGTCTGGCTTTTGCTAAGTCGTATAGGCTGGCCTGGAACTTGCAGTCCTCCTGTCTCTGCCTCCTGAGTAGTCAGGATTACAGGTATATGACTTTGCACCCAGCCTAAGTAGGTTTAAAATATTTTTTTTTAAAAATAATGTATTAGTTAATCCTCCAAAAGAAATATTTCTACCCCATTACACAACAGTATAAAATAATCTTTAATTTTTAATAACATTATTTCAAAACATTCAGTGAGAATAAGTACTTGTCTTTTGAGAAAAAAAGATGCAAGTTCTTTTTTTTTTCTTTTTTTACCTATCACTGTTTATAATAGAATTCTTATATTTCATATAGACATATGCTTGCTCATCTGGTGCAGACCTCTGCAACTTAATGTGGCCATGCCACTGAGCTCTGGGCAACTGGAATATCGAGGGACATGTACCAACTCCTGCATTTTATGTTCATAAAGACTGGGAGATTTTCCTTGGCCTTTTTCTCTTTCTTCTGGTAGAGAGATACCCACGAACATGGAAACCATAGAATTATGATGTGAGTATTACCCCATCATCAGTTCCAAATGTCTCACTGTTAGATTTGCCATTGAATAGGTGCATAGTTTATATATAACAGCTTCTAACTACTACAAGAATGTACACAATATTAAAAAGAGATATCCTCCATTAGTAAGGCAGGTTTATTTATCACACAAACACACAATGCCCATTACTTCTAAAACACATCCAGAACCAATAAAAAGGGGCAGATCAGGCGGGCGTGGTGGTGCACACTTGTAATTCCAGTACTTGGGAGGCTGAGACCAGAAGATGTGGGTTCACAGTCAGCCTCAGCTATTTAGTGAGGCCTTCCGCAACTTAGTGAGACCCTGTTTCAAAATAAAGAATAAAAAATAGGAGTGTGGGTGTAGCTCGGAGGTAGAATGGTAGAATGCCACTGGGCTCAATCCCCAGTACCACAATAAATAAATAAATACATACATACATAAATACATAATTATATAAATACATAATTACATAAATAAATACATGAATACATACATACATACATACATACATACATACATACAAACAGATACATAAATAATAAAAAGGGATAGATCCAGAGGACGGAATTTCAGGAGAGAGTAGAGGAGATGATTTATCACTCAGAGTGTATAGCTTACATTTGTTACTTAGGTGACTAATACCTGTGTTCAGAAACACCTCTGAATACCAGCAACAAGATCTTTATTTGTAGTCAGAAACACTTTCCCATTCAGGAGGAGCTTCGAATCAGTTCCCTAAGACACTTCTCTCACTTGGCTGTCTGCGTGTCCTTCACTGTTTCATAAAGTAAGCACCTGTTAAGGCATGATGCTGTTGAAGGCTCTTAACTCTGCATTACAAGTACCCTAACTCTCCTTCGTGTGCTTGATGGGGGCAGAACTCAGGGTGCTTTTTGAAACATCTGAACAAATGCAAAAGTATTCTGTAAAGAAAAAGGCACAGCCATCTCTAGAGGCATGTTGGAGAAGAAGTTTCAGAAAGCATGTGGCCACACCTAAAGCTTCACAGCAGGGACTCAGCACATTCCTCTCAGCACCCACCTGCCTGCCAATCACAGAAATTCTGGGCTAAAGTAAAAATGACCTAGTAAAGAGCTACTTGTCCAGCAGAGGCTGTGGGTTATAGCTGAAGTTTCCAAGCATCAGTACTGTCGGTACTAGTCCAAGTGGCCAGATACCTTAGTGAAAACAACAAAAATGAAGAGTCATCTAAAGAGCATTTATAAGCTAAAGATGTTCAATTTGAGTGTCTGCTTTTGGACCTGGGAACACATCCTTCCTATGAAACAGAGTTAATATCCATGTAGTTGACTTTCCATAAAGATTTATTATTGTAACAGACTGTAATAGGCAGCCCTATGGCAGTTCCCAGATCCTAAAATTGAATTCTTTGATCCTTCAAATCTAAACAGTTGGGAAACATTGTTCTTGAGCATACAGTTAATTTCCCTCTATGGTTCTTAATGCATGACTTAAGATACTTGTCCTACATTACAACTTCAACTTATATTTCAACAACCTGGCTACACATGATATTAGGAGGAATATTGCTAAGTAACATTCACATTGCGCTTTATTAATGGAAAAAGTGTCCAGTTTTATCCAGTTTTTTAAAACTCAAGATAGTGAGATAAGTCCTTGGAAGGAATGTTGCTAATCATGCGTTCTCAATCACCAGATAAGCATTTTCACCTGAACCGTCTCTCTCTGGACACTCAGAAGAACACCTTGAACCTTGATGTAGGCTAAAACCCTTGATGCACACTAGTCCCTTGTGTAAAAGCACTCACTGTAGTAGCTGTCATGAATATTGCCAATAGTTTCATAGTACTTTCAAACTCATATCTCTCTTCATGAACTCATATTCCTGTTTCCTTCAACAGGAAAAGAAAATCATGAAACTAACAATATCTTTTCTCCAGGCTTCTACAGAGCAAATGAAAGCACAAAGGATATAACTGCTACCTGTGGCTTTCACTGACAGATTTGATATAATTATTTATCTGATATCTGCCTCTTTTTAATGGAGATTTTCTTTTTTTATCATGCATTACATTGGTTTTATTAATGAAATTATTTATGCACCTCATTTAAATCCTGATTTATCAACAAAACTTACGGAAGTATCCCTAGTCTGACCTCAGTGTTCTCAATTGTTGAAAGGTGTAATGATAATTATGTGAGAAGATTAGCTGGGCATACTGGATCATTCCCTATGGCATTTTCTCTGCTTTTGTGAAGCTGGTCAAAACAAGACTTTGATGTGGAGGTTGGAAGTCAACCTCATCGCTGCACTGTGCTGCCTTCAGTATCTTGTGAAATGTCTTGTAGAAGTTAAAACTTTAAAAAGCCTTTTTAATGGTGCAAAACTGCTTTCTTTCCCCTCATTCACAAAGTTCAATAGTTTTAGTGTGACAAATTATTTTGCTCCTTTATGTGATATAAAAATCTAAAACGTGAGCCAGGCGTGGTGGTGCACGTTTATAATTTGGAGGCTGAGACAGAAGGATAGCGGGATCAAAGACAGCTTCAGCAGCTTGGTGAGGCACTCAGCAATTTAGCAAGACCATGTTTCAAAAATAGAAATAAATAAGTAAATAAATAAGGGCTTGGATGTTGCTGGGAGGTAGAATATCCTTGGTTTCTATGCCTAGTATCACACACACACACAAGATGTATATATATGTACATATAAAACATTTAATTTAATTTCATAATATCTTATATATTCAGTTATCTTTATATTTAATAACATAATATGTTATATATTCAGAGTAATACACTTGAAAAAATGATATATTCATGTTATGCAATAGATCCTGGCCAGAATGAGTTCTATTTAAATGTAGACTATTCTTCTAATTAAATGCATCTCTGGCTTGACCATGAGTAGGAAATAAGATATGACTTACACTTAATTACAAACTAAAATTTTCACTCCAAGGATAAGCTAATTTTCCAACTCTGATAAATGCTGGCCACCCAAGATTAAAGAGATAACATTTGGTTTGTTTTCAGGAAGACAATATGCTACAATGGGTGCTTTATCAAGTACAGCTTTTTGGTCATTTGTCTCACATACTCATTCATTGTACCTGGCACATAATAGATGCTTAATAAATATCTCTTATATAAGCAAAAGATTTAATCTACAGTTCGTGTGTGTGTGTGTGTGTGCGCGTGTGTGTGTGTGTGTGTGTGTGTGTGTATCAATTGCTGAATTATCTGGTCCTCCCAAACTTCATCTGTTGACATTCTAACCCCTAATGCAATGATATCAGGAGATAGAACATTTGCAGGTCATTGGGTCATGAGATGAAGTCCTCATGAATGGTTGAGTGCCCTTCTGAGAGAGCTAAGGAGTTCTTCCATGTACTTTATTGGAGAGTGAGCAGAAGGAAGTCCATTGACCTTGGACTCTGCAGCCCCCAGAACTGTGGGGTATCCTTCTCTGTTTATAAGCCATCTGTTCTGTGATGTTTTGTTACAGCAGATGGAGCTAAGACACATAGGCACTGAAAAGTAAGCATGGTAAATTTTACTTTTTGATCTTCTACAATATTTTGACAGTCTAAGAAAACAGGTACTTTTAAAAAGGTATATGTTTGGGCAAAGCTTTTTTAGTGGTTTATAAATGATGGAAAAAGAGAGAGCAAGGGAGTAGAGTTGTGGGGTTGTTAGGGGCTGCAACATTTATTTCTAATCTATTGCGAAGAAAGATGAGGGTCATCTTGTAGAGTCACCATTTTAATCATGCCACATATCTTTTCAGAAGCCTTCAGCAGTTTTAAATTACCTCTTAAAATCATATGAAGCTTAATAGTAGACTTTGAGGGTTTTAATCAAGTCTCTTACCCCTCTCCAGTCAAACTAAAGAAACAAACCAGCATAAAAAAAATTCCTGAAAGTTCTATATCTCTCATTGTAATTTCATTTCTAGGCAGGACAGTATTATAAAAGTAATAAGAATTAACCATTTTTTCATAAGTTATGCACAATTTTTCTCCCATCTGAAAAAAAATGTTTTCCCTCTCCGTGTTATTTTTCTACACCATATTTCTGAGGTATTTTCCAATAATAAAGGAAGGGGTGGACTTCCTGAGAAGTCTGGGTTAAACATTAGCTTCACTGGCATCAGAGTTGTCCAAAGAACTAGGAAGAACCACTATAATATGATCACATGGACATGTGCTTTTGTAATATTTCCCAAAGTGAGATCACTTATCCTTCGGTAGATAAGAAGGTTCCCCTTTTCACCAGCCTCCCCTGAGCACTGCCTCCCTTTGTGTCAGATGGTTCTGGAAAGCCCATGTACTTTATTGGAGAGTGAACAGAAGGAAGTTGATTTGACAAGGCTTATAACTTGGGGACACATCATTTTCTGTGCAAATTATGAGTGGTCATGGCATAAGAATGGCATTCCAGAGCATACGTTGCCCACTGGACTCAAGATATGAAAGATGCCAAGCTAGAGATTGTGTTGCCACATGCCCTATACCATTTGGCACCATAAGTTCAAGGGTAGCCTATGAGGACCCAAAATGTGCTTTAAATGCACAAGGTTTATCTATAGAAAATATATGCAATCCTGAGACACGTTCCAAAATTGCAGGTGTAGACTTCAGTCTTTAATGTTGTCTAATCCACAAAGAAGTTCTCTCCTGTCTGGAATATATGTGATAATGTAATATATGAAATGATACTAAATAATACTTTTTTCTCAGTGGAAATTATATGAAATTAAAATGATCAGATTTTGTGTTTTTAAGGTCTAAATTTGTAGTGCTATTAAAACATATGACTGTCACTGGATACAGTTTCATGTTTTATTGCACCTCAATAAAGTAATTTTGTCTTAGAATTATATTACCAATTGGGAGCTGTAAAACTGGAAGAAACTTCTCTGAAATATCAGCAATAAAAGACAAATTTCAGTCAGCTATGCTAGAGAAAAGACCGTACTTATTTTCTATGTTCTACAAAAATAATATTCCAAAATGATACCATCAGAGTAAATACTCCAAAATCTAAGGGAAAAAAGGACTACATAGGTATGTTAAGAAGCTAAGAAATAAAAGCTATTTCTCTACATTGTGTATGATATTTTTGGTTTCATTTGTTACCATTTCTTTATTCGCTCTAAATTTTTGCTTAATATGATTTTTTTTTTGCAAAATCAATGATTCTTTTGTATTGTTATAATTAAAAGGGATTGCACTCTTTCCCCCATTTATACAATTTTCAGGCCTCACAGACACTGGATATATCACTGCTCTGTTTTCTTTTAGAATTTTCCTAAGTGAACATTATTGTATTAAAGCATTTTCTCTAGCAACAGAAGCTGCTGTGAGCACACAACATATTTTAATAGAAGAGACAATGCACCCCAGGTTGCTCTTCCAATCAAGGCAGAGACAAAACAGAAGACACCACACACAGCCAAAAGTAAAGAATTGGCAAATCTATAATTTTTTTTTTTTTGCAAAAAGGTGTTTATTACAGATATAATGCACACTCCTTGCAATTGGGTACTCAAGTTATATTGTTGGCTGAAAAGTAAGAAATACTAGCAACTCTCAGCAGCTCTGTGGATCTGGGACTTCCTTAAAATAGAGCAAGTGACTATGATCTCAAGGAGGCATGTACCATTGAGATGACATTAAGCTGATTGATTTTCAAATTTTATCCGGCAAACCGAAAGCTCTTGGCAGATGCAATATTCCACAGAAGGCATGGATGATAGTTATCAAAACTTAAATGCAGCTTTCGAAGATATACTTGGACTGGAGGCCACTCTAGGTTAAGAAAAGGGTATTCTCTTCTGAGACACTGAAAAGAAGACAGGAATTGAAGGCTATGATGCGTAAAAGGGACTTGATACCACTCTGTTGGTTTTTAGTTAAAAGAGTCATTCTCAAAGGATGCTCCATGGACCAGCAGCACGGTCTAGGAACTCATTATAGATGCAGTTTTTTAGATTGCATTCCTAGACCTACTGAATCTGAAACTCTAGGAGTGTGGGTCAGTGGCATATCATTTTTTTTTTTTTTTGGTTGTACTGGGATTGAACCCAGGGGTATATTACCTCTGAGCTACACACCCCAGTTTGTTTTGTTTTGAAACAGGATCTCCTGAACATGTGATCCTCCTGTATCAGCCTCTCAAGCACTGGGATTACAGGCATGTACCACCATGCCTGTCTCTAGCAACATATATTAATAAGTCCTCCAGATGATTCTGATACACACAAATTTGAAAACCACTAAATTAAGAAAGGAGAAAGGTATGAAATATCTCATGGCTACCCATAAGAGGTGTTTTAAGCTATATCATAACTAAAAATTCATGTTTTCTTCCAACATTGTTATCACGCAAAAAAAAAAAAAGATTATTTACCTCTGAGAGTTGTCATTAAATGTAGATTGTTTTAGTTGAAAATTAATTTGATATTAACAAATCAAGGCAAAAGAAGTAATCTCAAAAATGGCAATCCCAAGAAACCAGATGCAAACACTATATTTTGAAATTCCATTTATATAAAGTATACAGAAAAGGCAGATCTATAGAGACAGATCACAGGAGTAGTTGTTGAGGGCTGGTATGGAGTTGAACAGGAACTCACTACAAACCAAAATGAGGGTTGTCTTTGTAGTGAAATGGAAATGTTCTGCAAATGGATTGTGGTGATGGATGACAATTCTGTAAATTACTAAAAGTCATTGCATTATATACTTTAGTCTGTTAAATTTTAGTAAGTGTATTAGCTTTCTAGAGCTAATATAACAAGGAATATAAACAAGCTGGCTAAATATAACAGAAATGTACTATATCACAGTTCAGGCGGCTGGAAATCGAAACCCAAGTTGTGAGCAGGACCATGGGCTCTCTGAAACAGGTCAGGATTAATCCTGCCTTGCCTCTGCTTGGCTCCTGGTGTTTGCTGGCAATCATTGGCTTCTAGATATATGACTCCAATCTCTTCCTCTATTGCCACACATGGAAGTCCTTTCCCTGTGAATTCTTTTCTTTTTTTAATTTTTCTTAAAAGAACACCAATGATACTGATTTAAGGACAGACACTATCATGACCTCACCTTGACAAATTATATTTGCAAACATTCTATTGATGAACAAGGGCACATTGTGAGGTACTAGACATCATCATACCTTTTTGGGGAACTCAATTCCATCTATAACAAATATGTAAATTATATCTCAATAAAACTATAAAAAAAACCCTAAAGCTACTAAAAAATGTCCACACATGAGTTCTTGGGTCACTCAAGTATGTGCCTTTAAAAGCATCTCCCATAAAAACAGCATCATTGGAAATTGATATTTTACTCATTTCTTAAAAAGACACCTTGGTGATTCATGCTTCTCAACTCAATCCTGTTAGATAAATAAAATTTAAGTATCAAAGTTAGCATGAGAAATGAATGAGTGAAGAAAGAAGAAAAGGCAAAGCATGCAATGATTTTTTTTTTGAAATATTCATTGGTATCTATTAGTACAGTTGGATTTGTTTGGGGGATACCTATTAAAAGACACCTACTTTTTGCAACAGGTGCCAGAAACTATATAAAAAGGGCATCTTGCTCTAAATTCTATCAAAGGACCACATGGAGGCTGTTCAATAGGACCTGGTTCCTCATCCTTTGTTCTCATTTCATCTATTTATATGTTCTCCTTACGGGTTTAAGTTCCTATTTTGTTATTGTTTGGTTGGTTGGTTTCGAAAACTCCTTCTTTGCACCAGCTCTATTTCTATTAAAAGAAAATGAAAATTAGGTTTTCTTTTATAGTTTTCCAAATATTAAGTTCCATCAGCACTGGGATGTGTTAGTAAGTAGAGTGCTACCACATCCTCTACAAATACATTCATTGCCAAAAATTGCTAAATAAATTTATTATATTATAATCCTTGTTTATGTGACTTATACTATTTGTAACATATCTATTTACCACCTCACCATCACATCCCTTTATCTAGATATTTGAGAAATTTCTTCTGTGACTCTATCACTTTCTGTCATATTTGAAAATTTTATTATTTATAATATTTATTAAATACCTCCAGTTTTGCTGAATATAATATAACCTACCAGAGCAGGGATCTTTTTTCTTTTTTGTTTTCTCACTGATATGTAACTCAAGGGTCTCATGTATAGAAGAGGATATGCGTTCAATTGGTATCTATTGACTTTATTGAATATTGTTGCTCTTATGACTTGAAATATCCTAACCCTTTTTCCTGCCTCCTCTACTGCTTCGGATAATATTTGACTTTGGCCTGATGGGTCCAGGACAATTTCATTTTATTGCCTTGCTCTCTATCTAATGTAGTATGCTTTCTTGTATAAAGTTCTATGCACAATTTGGTTTTCCCTCTTTAGCCATGAGATAGAAGGAATTTAACATAAAAGGAAGGACACAAAAACTTTTCTGAGGCCTCAGAGTTCAGCACAGACCAACCTGTTCTGAAAATGAAAAGCTCTAGCTTAACAAAGCTTTTACTGGGATCTAAAGGTTCCTTCTGAAAGAGCAAATACAAAAGACCATGTATTCAACTAATCTTAACAGACCAATTAGATCTACTATCTCTTAGAATTTATATCTGTTTGAACTTTCTGTTTTTCTATGAAATAACAGTAAATTTCTAAATACTCTTTGCAGCCTAGGAAAATAGAGCAGTGTTTCTCAATCTGCTACTTGCATCAGAATCATCAGGTTTGCTAAAATACAGATCACCAGGCCTACCTCCAGAGAATCTCAGTTAGCAGGCCTTCTGGTGAGCTTCAAGGACTGATTGTTCTAAACAGTTACCTGTGCTGCTGATGCTGATGATCTGGGAACAACAGCTTACCACCACTCATCAACATCATTCCCAAGCTCTCATTTGTTTGCTTTTATTCCCAAGATTTCCATAGATTTGTTATGTGAAAGGGCACCTCCAGGAGGGATCTGAATCATGAGTTAAGCAGCTTCCCCATAAGTTGAAAAGAAAAAGGCATGGCAAATGCACAGAGGTATAAACTCCCAAATGACATCCATTAGGAGTACAAAAAGACCCCTGAAGGGGCTTGCTGAAAGTTGGGTATACGTTCAGATTGAGTCTTTTGGGTGAGTTATAGCTTAAAGATTCAGTTAGCTAGATTTCAAAATGACACTAATAAAGCCAACTTTGCAGGTTTATAATGGAGATGCTAGATCATACATTTAGAAATTTAACTTGAAAAGGAGCAGAAGTACTTGGGAGGTTGAGATAGGGGGAACTCAGATTTGTGGCTAGCCTCAGCAACATAGTGAGACCCTGTTTCAAAATAAAATAACATAGGACTGGGTGTGTATCTCAGAGGTAGAATGACCAGGGTTCAATTCCAGTACCACAAAGAAAGAAAAGTAGCAGAAAAGGAGAGAGTTGTACATCGATAATTTACTTAAATTTAATTAGGGAATAAATTGGGCGTTTGTTGGTTCACTGGAAAATGATCTTATTGGTCAAATTACTTGTTCCCTTCTCCATCTGACAGGTGAAGAAAATTCCTCTGTAAGCAAAGGCAGTGACAAATGCCACAGAGGAACTTATCCTGTGATCCTGCAATTTTATTCCAGGTGAACAGCATACCTTAAAAACCAATATGTCAATCAGCAAGTTAAATTTTCCAACATTTTAAGACTTTAAAAGGTAAGCCACATTACATCAAAATAGTTCAATTCTTCCCTGAAGCCTTGGTTCTTTGATGCAGATTCCTTACCAACTGCAGTATCACATCCTGAACAGTCATCAGAAAAGTAAATGGATTTCTGGATGTTATAAATTGGTAAGAGCCATAAAACTATATAAAACAAATTCTTAATATTGATTTTCTGGTATATTAAAATCTTAAGTGAACCAATTTCAGCTCAGATAATGAAAACAAGATTTCTCTCCATGCAAATTTACCCCAAATCAAAACATTCTAAATTTAATTCTCATGTATGGATAGCTAATCAGTAGAATTAGCGCTTCAAAACTAGGGCAGATATTAGGTGTGTGTGTGTGTGTGTGTGTGTGTGTGTGTGTGTGTGTGTGTTCAAGTGCCTATGTGTGTGTTGAGAGCTGAGCTCCAGAGTAGGAATTTGGAGAAAGTTGATAGTGAAAGGCTAAATTCTACATCTCCCTACTTATCTCCAACCCGATAAATAGGGAGTGCTGATATTAAAGTATATTCCAAGTGCCTGGCACAGTGACACGAGTCTTTAATCTCAGTACTTGGAAGGGTGAGACAGGAGGATTGCAGGTTTAAGATCTGCATAGGGTAACTTAGAGAGACACTGCTTCAAATTTTTAAATAATTAGAAAGGGTTGGAAGTATAGATCAGAGGAAGTTTGCCCCTTGGTTCAATCCTAGGAACAACAACAACAACAAAAACATATTCAAGGGCTTCAAATGCAATGCTTGATTCATATTTCACAAATTTAAAAAATATACTAAATGAACCAGGCGTGGTGGCACATGCTTGTAATCGCAGCATTCGGGAGGCTGAGACCGGAGGATCCGGGTTGGCGGCTAGCCTCAGCTACCTAGTGAGGAACTCTGCAACTTAGAGAGACTCAGTTTCAAAATAAAGAATAAAAAATAGGGCTGGGGGTGTAGCTCAGAGGTAGAATGCCCCTGAGTTCAATCCCCAGAACCGCAAAAAAATAAAATAAAATAAAATAAAAAATATACTAAATGATAAACACACTGAATTTTTTTTTTTTTTTTTTTTTTTTTTTTTTTGCGGTACTGGGGATTGAACTCAGGGGCGTTCTACCTCCGAGCTATACCCCCAGCCCTATTTTTTATTCTTTATTTTGAAACCGAGTCTCAGTAAGTTGCGGAGGACCTCACTAAGTAGCTGAGGCTGGCCGCGAACCCGGATCCTCCGGTCTCAGCCTCCCGAATGCTGGGATTACAAGCGTGCGCCACCACGCCCAGCTCCACACTGAAAATTTTTAATATACTGGAGACCAGTATTAGGCCTGCCTGTCATAAACCAAACAACTAACTTATGTACAAGAATTATTAACATTAATTGTAAAATAATTTCTTAATCTTTTTATGTTTTGTTTTTATGAAATATTCTATTTTAAATAATTTTTTTTCACCGGTCATGCTGGGGCAGCTTGTAATCCCAGGGACTCA
Source organism: Graphiurus murinus (assembly GCA_004027655.1). NCBI lineage: Eukaryota > Metazoa > Chordata > Mammalia > Rodentia > Gliridae > Graphiurus > Graphiurus murinus. The sequence goes on from PVLC010014753.1 coordinate 32,312, forward strand.
GGCAGGGACTGAGGCAGGAGGCCAGCCTGGGAAATTTAGTGAGACCCTGTTTCAAAATAAATTAAAATAACAGAGTTTGGGATGTAGCTCAATGATAAAGTGCTTGATTAGCATGTGCAAGGCCCTGGGTTCAATCCTCAGCACCAGAGAAGAAAGTTGTTTTCTTTGGCAAATAATTGGAAAACTTTACCACACATTTAAAAGAAAAAAAAATCCAGTTTCTTTGTACATGCGTCCAGTGTTGACAAATTCATAATTCCAAAAGGCAGTTCTAACTATGAAAACGTTCTTTCTTATAAGAAGAAATCATATTCCTTTTAGCATTCTTCACTCAATTCTGTTTTTGTTTTACCTCCTTCACATGCCAATGCACCAAAACACTTACTTTCCTTATAGTTTTTATTATCTATCTATCTATCTATCTATCTATCTATCTATCTATCTAATCTATTTATCTATCTAATCCATCATCTTCTCTCTCTCCTCTCTCCTTCACATTTTCACATTCTCAAATGGCTTTCACATTATCATATGATACCAATGGCCCTGCCATAAGTGTTACATTCTGTAAGTCAACATTTTAACTTTGCATGCTATGAAAACACCTATGCTGCAAGCCTGGACTTTTCCCATGCATTGACAACAAGCGGCAGCCTTACTCAGTGTCTCCTGGATACTCACTAGTGGGTGCTGATGACGAAGAAGAACAAGGCTATGAAAAACCACCATGACCAAGAGTGCCAGCACTCATATGTACACATGTAGCCTTAGTTAGGCCACTCAGTAAGAGAGAATAATAGATATTTATGTCCCATATTCCACTGGAAATGGAAGAGAGTCCAAGGGGATTATGGCCTAATAGAAAGACTTTCCTTTTAGATGAGTTGAAGTTCACTGGAAAAGTAAAAATATGTGAAGAGCTGGTGGTACGAGAGCTTTGGCGGTTATCTGACATTTAAGAAGCACTATCAACAAACTCAGTGACATTAAATGACATGGCATGTTTAAGAAATGAATCTTCATAAAACGGCCAACAGATTGACAATTAGCAATAATTAATTTGGTTAATATCACTGGAAGCCCTTGTCATGTCTAATGAGAATACAAATATTTTATATTTTAAAGCTAATTGAAATGTAGGGATTTAATTGAGATACCTCACCTCATTTTCATACAGTTTGATTAGAAGATTTTTCTTAGTGTTATTTCTGTCTTTAATGCCACATATATTCCTAAAATTACTGATGGAGAATGTTAAAAGTGTGCATTTATTAAAATAATATATAACAAACATCAAATAGTTGTCTCCTTCTTGTTGGTATCAATGACTCAAATGATATACCAGAGTTAACAAAGCATTGAATGTTATCTTTTCCTTTTTTTTCTATTTTTGTACCGAGGATTGCACCAAGGTGCATTCTACCTCTAAGCTACTACATTTCTATTTCTTTTTAGTTTTTTTGAAACAGGGTCTAACTAAGTTGCTGAAGTTAGCCTTGACCCTACAGTCCTCCTGTCTCAGCCTCCCAGTTAGTGGGATTTAAAATTGTGTTCATGGTTATAAAATGGCCCAATGAGTACTTCTAAAAGGAGTATAAAAATGTGGGCACTCTATTGTATGGTAAGTGGAGGTAACTATTAACTATTTGGAGGAAATTTCTGAATCCCTTCAAAGTTCAGAAGATGCATCCTCCTGAAAGACATAGCATGGAACTAATTTTTTTTTTAATCAAATTCCCTTAGCTCACAGAAAATTTCCAAAGGCTGTTCTAATATTATGATATCAACTACAAATAGCACTACCCAGCCCAATTTGTACTCTTTATTAGTTTCTCTTAGAACATCAACATGCTATTCCTAGCTCCTTGTGGGGTAAAACTATATGCTATGCATACTGTTTTATGATCTTTTACTATTGACCACTGAAGGAACAGTGAGTCTCAGTAAATTATTGGACCATGATAAGCCATCCTGTAAGATTAAGCCATAAATTTCTATAGAATGATTTTATGCCTGCATAGCCTAATTCTTATGTTTCTAAAGTAAAACAGCTATTGACCTATATAAGATGAGATTATCCTTCTGACTGTAAGTAGAGTAGGAGGTAGCCAGTATTTTGAGTTCATCTCAGAAGAAATTTTATGGAATGTAAAACTCTTATCTCAAAGCAGTGTAGAAAAATCATGCCTTCACATGTGCCATTTACATAAGAATTTCCCAGTATGGGTATCTAATACATATTTTTAAAGTATTAATGGAAAATGTCATTTTTATCATCACCTTCCCTTGAAGTCTGAAGTATTCCTTCATATGTTCTTGGGGAAAATGGAATAAGATTGGCCATTTATACATAAAAACTGAAGACCAGAGTAGTGATTTAGCAGAAATATGCAAATTCAAGAAATAATTAGAACTGAAGGAAATCTCAGGGCCTATATAGTCCAATATTTTCTATTTATTTTTATATCAGAACAATAGTCTAACTAGACTATTTTATATTAAAAAAAAGTCATATGATCAAATATACCTAGAAATAGTGAATATTATCTTCTCTCCTCTAGTTTGGGTAACTTCTTTTTCACCTAGCAGACTCTTAACCTGATGCTAAAATTCAATAGAGCCCAACAGTTCTAAGAACTTTGTCTCAACCATACAAAGTAGTCATTCTGTTTTCCTGGCTTCCAGAATACGATTTGTGTGTCTGTCACGAAATTCATTGTATTGTTCTTTTCTCTGTTAACAAGATTGTCTCCAACTTGACAACTAGTTCATTCATTGTGTTATTTTCATTTTAAACATGCATCTATAATAAAAATGGGGGTTTTCCAAATGTGTGGAACAAAGGCTTTATAGAAATGTACCAATTGAGCCAGGCTTGGTGGTACACGCCTGTAATCCCTGTACTTGGGAGGCTGAGACAGGAGGATCACAGGTTGGAGGACAGCCACAGCAAGTAGTGAGATTCTCATCAACCTAGCAAGACACTGTTTCCAAATAAAAAATAAAATTGGGCTGGGGGTTTAGCTCGAAGATAGAATGCCTCTGGGTTCGATCTCCAATACCACACACACACACACACACACACACACACACACACACACACACACACAATACCAATTGAGCACTATAATAATTAGTAGAAAGAATTCATTTTCATTTATTATGAAAATGCTAAGTTTATGTAAGAAATATTAACAATATAGAACATGTTTAACAAATGGTTCAGGAACTTATCTTCAAAAGAACAGCACCTAACAAATTATCTCACATAAGCTAGAGTAACATTCAATTGACAATTGCTTTTGCAGCTATCAGTGGTTTACAACATGATGATAACAGGGAAAAATATGTTTTTATAAGACATCCCTGTCTGTCCATTTCTCTGATCTCTTCAATGCAGATAGCACTGTCTTATAGTCTGTTAGGCACCTATAACTGTCTGTTCTGGTCCCAGGTCAACCATACAGTCATCTATCATCAGAAGGTAATCGCTCCCTTTATTCTTTTGTCATCTTTTTCAATGAAATTGAAGTGACTACACTGACCAGATGTGTTTTTAATGAGTATATTTACAAAGATTCTCAGGGTTTCCTGATAAAAAGAAATACCAATATGCTTTTCAAAGCCCATGGAAGTAGCAATGTCTTGAAGAATCACGAAAACAGACATGTTCTAACGAAGACAAGATCAAGACACTCTCAATTATTGGAAAAGGTGAAGAACTGAACAAGAAGTTTAAATTTGTTAATTCAACTGGATGTTTTTTCATACATTCTATTCAGTAAAAAAAATGAAAATAATAAGTTTGTTAATACCAAGGATATATATCCCTTCATCCCAGGAAAAATTCTTTATAATTCCTTTGGGAGTTTTCCTTGTACACTTTTCATTTCCTAAATTGCAGAGGGACCAACAGATGCCAGAGTGCAGCAGGTATATAATTGATGTCTTAAATTGCAGAATGGCACACTGAGTGGTGTTTCTTCCTACTGACAACAACCACTACCACCACAACAACAAAGAAGGAGCAGCATGGAAGTAGAGTCACAAACCAAGGAAGATCAAGGCACTGACGTCATGCGTATCATTTATGAGATTGGTGGTATCTGGGAGAAAACACTGACTCTAAGGAATAAGACAGTGAATCAAGTGAAAATTCAACATTTTGACAACGTGCAAAAAGGAATCAAAACAGACAGAAATACCATATTCTGATATAAAATTCTTTCTTGATTTTCTTAGGTTTCAGGTTAAGAAAAAAAAATAAGTTAATATTTTGAAGCAGCTCAAGAAAATGTACACAAAAATTTCAAAATATTCTAAGCAACTGTAGAGAGTAGTGGCTAGTTCCTACCTGAAACATACCTCCTAGTTAATACCTTATTTAAAGACTGAATTGCTTTTCCTGGAAGTAATTCATATGACAAAACACAGTTGAAAAAGAAACATCCAAATGTCAAAGTCATTCACTTCTTAGAGAGTAAAAATTGTTCTTCAGAAGAGGGAAAAATATATTTCACTGAAATTAGAAGCATCTTATCATTGATTTTGACACGAACAGGTTCACTCTGATATCAAATAAGAGATAGAAAAACAAAAGACTCTCACAACCTGTCTCTAATACAATGAACTAAATTTGAAGATTAATGATTTTTTTTAAATCCATAGCTACATTTTTTTGTTGTTGTTGTCCTCTAAAGTACATTTATGGTGCTGTAGATTGAATCCCACCACATGCTAGGCAAGTGCTCTACCATTGAACTATATTCCCAGTCCTTTTTAAAATTTTAATTTGAGATGGAATCTTGCTAAGTTGTCCAGTCCTTCAAACTTGCACTACTCTTGCCTCTGCCTACTGAGTAGCTGGTATTGGAGGTGTGTGCCGTCATACTGGCTTATTTTTTAAACAAGTAATTCATATACATCCCCAAAGTACAAAAAATGTATATTGCAATGATCTTTCTCTAATCCTTACTCCCAAAGACTGGCTTCACTCCCCAAATCAAACACCATCACCAGCTATCTGCTTAGGTCACTAAAACTACTCTGTAAATAGATATGTAAGCATAGTATCTGAATCTAAAGGAAATTTTGAGTTCAGGAAAAGTTTACATGGTTATTTATTAAGAATAAGTATTAACTAGTAGTATAGTAAAGGATTCATTTTCTTCGGGGTTTTATAGAATATTTAGAAATTTTAATTATTTTTCTTAATTTATGTAGTGACATTACCATAAACTATGCCATTTCCTTTACGAGCTACAGTGTGAAAGATATATAACCAAATATATAACAAAATTTTGCATTAAAGAATATTTTGCAGACTCAGATATTACTCTGGCAACCCGCAACTTTAGCCATGCTATTAATGTTTCACCATTTTCTAAGAAGAGACAAAACATGTCTTTTCTGCTCCCAGGGATAGACCCCAGCCCCTACCTTCAGATCAACCATATCTGTCATCAGAAGGTTGGCCTCCAGAGGTTTTGCTTGACATTAGCAATGAAACGCTGAAGTAGTTCCAACCTCAAGAAGCCATGCTTGCTCCCAGGTGGGTTGGAACCTTGGGTATCAGTACTGGTTGGGGTAAGCTCTTACTCTGTGAGCTTTAACTCACTCTGAAACTGGAATCCTGCCCCTGCACCAAGAAGTGTTTTTCTCCCAAGAGACAGTTGTGTCTCTATGGGTTTATATGTTACCTGTGTGTCTATATCTCCAGTCCTGGAACTTTGGTCACCTGCAGAGACTCTCGTTGGCAGGAATGTGGATTTCTGGGCTGCATTGTTGGTGATCTCTCTACTTTCCCACCATGTTTTTATCTGTAGCATCTATAAATATGTTCTTGGTGTGGACAGGGTAAGCTTACAGCTATCACACATTCTTATAGCTAACTGGGCCACACCCAATCTCTTCCAAGTGGGAATGCCCCAACATACACTTATTCACAAAATAATGTTAACCACTTAAAAGTATGAATCTATTTAGCAAAGAGACAGAATCCAGCGGAAAAGCCACACAGGGACAGAGTTTTGCCTGAAGTTCCCATGACTGACAGAAAATTTCACATCAGAAACAGAACTCAAATACTTCATCTCAAGGTAATCTGACTTGGTTTCCTTGTATGAGAAAGTATAGTTTGGTAAGAGGTATGAATTAGATCCAGTCATAGCTCTGTCTCCTACTAATTATGTGAACCCAGGCCAGTTGCTTATAATTCTAAGCAAGAGTTTCCTCAACTATAAAATAAGAATGAAGCCGGGCGTGGTGGCGCACGCTTGTAATCCCAGCATTCGGGAGGCTGAGACCGGAGGATCCGGGTTCGCGGCCAGCCTCAGCTACCTAGTGAGGCACTCCGCAACTTAGTGAGACTCGGTTTCAAAATAAAGAATAAAAAAAAAAATAGGGCTGGGGGTATAGCTCGGAGGTAGAATGCCCCTGAGTTCAATCCCCAG